>JAUZNJ010062370.1:0-27483 GCA_034780135.1 Jordanella pulchra
TAAACAAAGGTGTTGATGGTAGCAGTCCAGCCGACATTTCTCTCCAGGATGGAGCCACAGCAAACAGGAACAGACCATGTACTCAGCAAAGGCAAATATTCTTCAGATTCAAGTGTTCCAAACCTGCTTTTTTATTTCCCAACAGAGGGCAGTTTCTTCGTGTTCATAAATAGCACCTATCAAAGGTAAGTGCATATATGTCAGGTGTAATTGTGGTGAGAAGGAGAATAGGATACAGTGCCAGACAGAGAAAAGTAATCTACTGATCAACATTTTTCCAGTGCTTGAAAGTAAATTCTCACAGAATTATAATTTATCCAAGAATGCCATTTTTGAGCTGCTGAAGGAAAACTACTTGGAGTCGGTCACCAATAGAAGCCATGCCATTTCTCCTACACACACTTCTTACAACGTTACATTTCCTGCCATGGAAATGGGTGTTAGTGTCTAACAAAGTACTGTTTTAGGCATGCAGTTCCAGGTCATGGATGCTGAGTCACGCAGGATGGATAAGTACATCTAGTTCACTCTGTGGGCAAAAGTGAAAATACCAATCATGGGTCTCATGTGGTTGCTGGCTTCCTTAATATCAACTTTAAAGACCCCCTTTCTCTCCCCATCCACCCTATGGTAGAACAACTTGAACCATGGTCATAAGCTTCTAGCCTTGCTAAAAAGAGACACTAACCACCTTGTCTCCATAACACACATTATGAAGATCTTCCTCCTCTGCATAATATCAGCCAAGTATTATGCTTTTCTTGTCATAGTCCCAACTTTTAAATTCCCCAAACTCAATTCTAGGCTCTTTCGTCTCTTCTCCTCTCTGCCCATGGACACATTTTCCTCCTCTTTTTCCTCTTCTTCTTTGCTTACTAACATGCTTATTTTCCACTGGTACCCTGTTGGTCCCCAGCACCAATGGCAGTCATTGTTAAACTGGGCCCTGACCGATCTGGTATAGAGATCACATGACTGACCGGCATTTTGAATTTGGCAAAACTTACACACGGACAGAATGCATTCCTTACTCAACCATCTGTATGCACTCAGGCTTGGGACTGGCCCCAATAGGACATAGGCCATTTGTGTCTCCTTTAGGGTACTTTATTTCTATATATTTCATATGTATCTAAACTAAAGAAATATCTTTCACCAAAACAAAATATAAAGATATTTCATGAATTATTCAGAAAGGCAAATATTAAAAGAAATTGCTCAGATAATACAGCAACAGTTTTAGCTTTGATGGACAGAAAGCTAAATCAGTTTTTAACGTTCAACCCAAGCTTCACAAGGAGCAGCAAGGCCACGCCTGAGGAGTTACATTACTTTTTCATAACACTGTGTCCCAGGATGAGAGCTTGAATTTCTCCACCAATTCTTAACATGCAAAGTTCCCAAAGCTGAAGATCCAGGTGCAAACCTGCTTTCTGTAGGGCTTGAAGAAATATTTTATTTCCACCATGACTCTGACTGCAACTTCTGGCCTTTGGCTACTGATAATTCAGGCACTGGGGACTGAAAAGACTGGTTTAAGCTTTGATTCTTCCACATTTTCTGTCTTCTTTGTGTCCTCCAGGGGTCTCATTGTCCTTTTAATTCATTTTTCTTTAGTTAACGAACCAAAGCTTTCTCCTGGAAAGCCTTTCAAATCAAACATAACATCAAAGCTTTCAGACACATATTTTTGTCCACAATGATCATTGTTACACGAAAGAGCAGCAAGACTACGACAAAGAGGTCACATAAATACAAGAAGAAAAGGGGTAGAGATAGAAATACAGTTCTGTCAGCTTAACTGAAAATAAAGCATATAATTACAGCTTCTCTCACTATTTGAACCCATGCTCCAGTAATTTTCCTCTTCTATTCTTAAGAACTTCTATTGTGAATTGTTATTGCATGCAGTAGACCACAGTATGCATTAAAATCTGCTTATATGCCTGCATGCCTTCTCCTCTTGTAATAAACCAGTTTTAATATGTGTTTCTCAAAGACCAATGGCTGTATAAATAAATGTTTTTTGTCAGCAAAGCTAAAGGCACGACAAAGTAACTTTTATATTAAGGAAGATTTACATATTTCAATAACAGACACAAAGTAAAGAACAAAATATTCAGATAGCGGTCAATTTCAATATCCATAGCCTCCACACACATTGTGCTTTGTTGTGATGGTAAAACTGAAGCAGTAGAATATGAATGCCTGTTATCATTGGCTGGGTGTGATTTAGAATGGGGCAAAAGGAAGAGTATAAAGAAATACTTCACTTAATTACTTGAAAATTACTTATTAACTATCCATCCGTCCATGCATTCTTTAACTCTATAATCCACCCATTTATCCATCATTCTGGCCATTTGTCTTATAATTCCTAACTCCTTCCAGCCAAACACAGCTGCAAATCAACAAAATAACAGCTTAAAAAGCAGTTGGCCAGATTGTATACCTCCATCGGTTAAAATGCTCTTATGGGACCCTAGGTGAGTTTAGATTAAAGAACTCTTGGCAAACTCAAAGATTGATAATAACACTAAAAAAGGAGTGTGCTACAGGTTCTCCATTATAATGTTAGTGACCTTTAAAGCTGAGCATAAATTGTGTATTTGAAGTTATTTTTGCTTTGTTCAATTGTCTTCCAACAAAAAGCTTAATGACATAAAAAAGTTAAAAGAAACAACACATTCTTCTTTGACTATTAGCGATTTTCCAACGGATCATTTATCAATTAATTATTAATAGATATTGCAAGATAATAGTCATATTAATAATTGTAGATCATGTATGACAAATCCGTAAACAAAACAGACCAGCATTGCTCTTTTGCTTGTCTTTTGGTTCAATAAAATAATTTTACCCAAAGTATGTATGCATATTAAAGAAATATTGTTACACATTCTTGAACATTGGCAACAGTCTATAAGTCAGATGATTTTTCTTTCCCTTTTCCTTTCTTCAGCCTCTGCAGAATGATGGATGTGGCTCTGCTAATCATAAGCTCTTCACTGTTCCTCATCCTCTGGGAGACCCTCCACTTTATGCACTGTTCCATGTCTTTCTCCTTCCTCCGTTTAGTTTTGTTTCCTCTTTCCTGTCTCTCCTTCACATCTCCTCTCGCTTGTGCTCAATGATGAATGTCACCTCATCAGCTCACGCCATCCGGAGAGGCTCTCGGGCCTGTGATGCCAGGGGACCCAGAGGACAGCGGCCAAGCCAAACCTTCCCAACGAGGTGCTCATTAAAGTCATCATGGGAAACTAATGAGGATAAATTTGGAGCCTGGATGTGGTTTAGTACCAAGGGGGTGCTGAGCTTGTCTCAAAGTGTCTGTTCATCTGTTATACACCAGACTATCAAAGCTATTTCACTCTGTCTGGGCTGTCTGGTTTTTAGTTCTGCTTTCTTTCAATTCCCAGTTTTATTAGAGACAAAACAAACTGGCATGAAACTGCACTACAAGAATTTCTGAAGTGGGGCTGGTGCAATGTAAATCCAACAAGGCATTTGAGGAATTTAAAACTAAATTTTCCATGTCTACCTTCATCTAAAAAATAAAACATATTTTTTTTCAATCTAGGTTAAAACACTGCAAAACCTAGCTCTTGCCTAGTTATTAAAAAAATCTAACAATAGAAAATTCAGAAAATATTACAGTAGCTTATCCTTATAAATCACAAATCAATTAGAAAATGTTCTATCATATTTTTGTGTTACTATTTTGCTATGTTGCTCTCCATTAATCAGGGAGGGGTTAAAATAACAATTTGAAGTCTACCTTTCTACCAAAAGACTACTACAATGCCAGAAATATGCAGCAAATCACCCAGCATCAGATTATATCATTATGATAACCAAAAGACATACAAAATCCCCCAAATCCCCATCTAAAGTCTAAAATAATGTCTTAAAATTTCTTAGAGGAATCTTAGGGAGCCCGCTATTTTTTCTCTTTCCATGGTTCACCCCCACTTCAAGAGAGACCTCATCTAAGCTAAAGAGCCTTGTGTTTGAAAATAGCAGTAAACCCCATGGTGCTGCACCTCTTGCTAGTAGAAGCTGCCATCTGCTACTTCCTCATCATTCTTCAAAGAAGATGCTTGTTTAAGTTTGGAGTCTTTAAGACTGGATTTTCTGCAGACTTAAGGTTTTTTGATGGAGAAGTCACTGCCTTTGTTCCTGAGTGAGAAAAGATATTCCTAAGGATTATTTAAAACCTTAAAGTCTCCCTAATATCTGAAAGTAGGGAAACTAGAGAAACTAGTTGCATACGCCAAGCTGTCAGAACAAGCTGTCTGCTATTCATTTTGTTGCTGAAAGCTGCCACTGACCAATGGACCGTAATCAAGACACATTGCATTGAGATCATTGCTTCCTCTTTTTTTGATATTTTAATCATGATGGCACAGGTAACTAATGTTGAGTAGGTTTAAATGTATATAATTACCCCCCCAAAGGAGTATGCGTGAACTTTGTATTGAATGTTTTATTGTGTGATCCAAACTGAATCTCTGTGGCTGTTTGCTGGCGTGTTATGAACTCTGTAGGCAGACTTTTATACACAGTGTCCATTCATCCATCCGTCTGTCCGACCGTACCTGGGATCTTGGCCTCATAATTAGTAGCTTCTAGAAATATCTGATATTTTGAATATATATGGACCAGTAAATTATGGATATTTTTTTCTCAAAGGCTCGCTCATAAGATAAAAAAAGTCATATTTGGAACTCACTCCATCTATTGATTCCTTCATTCTAATGCCAATTTGAAAGAGACCATGATCAGACTTAATTATCCCCAATTGGAAATTATTTCCACAGACCAGTCCCCAGACTCCAAACCTATACAACAACAATACCTCTAATACATCCTAAAAAAGCTGCACAGAGCACAACATGTCAGTATAGGACAGCCTCAATGAGGGTCTTTGACTGTCCCTAGCAACAATTTTGAGTTTGCTAAACTTCAAACCATGAACTACTTATAAACAACGTTTGTGAGGAGCTCTGTGTGCCTCATTTGCCTGAAGGGGTCCCCATAGGCTATCCATGCCTCTCTTTTTCTCCTAACCTTCTGTCCTGCAAGTTTTTTAATGACTACATTCCAAAAGACACGCTGTTTGGTCTCTCAGAGATGGACTATCTCAAGATCACAAGTTAAAAACCAGATATAATTTTGTCCTACAAGGAGTTAGTACTGCAGAACCTGTGAGAGACAACAGTACTGTTGGCCATATGGGATAATAGCTTGCATTGACTCCCTCGCTTTATACTTAATCAACCTCTCAGCTCAGTGACCTCATTCCCTTTATGACCATGAGGTGTAGAAAGGGCAGCTATCTTTTTTCAGTATGTCAGGACCTGCGTGAACAAGTTTACCAAAGTAATTTCAGTGTTTGGTCAGCATTTTTAAAGATTTTAAGCTTTTTCAAACGTTTAGGTCCAAACATGCATATGTTCTGATATACACCTTAAAAAAAATCCATGTAAAATCTAATTTTGACAAAGGCTAATGTTGTGTTTTTTTTTAATCCAATGACAACATCCCTGAAATAATACTGAGAAGTTCAACAAAAATTTAAGCGTCTCTGAAGCCTAACCTTCATTTTCAAAGGGCTTTCCTTCATTACATTGTGTAATTTGGATTCACAATGGTCCAGGGACTATCAAGCCGTCTGTGTCATTTAATTATAGGTGTATGAAATGAGAGTTTTTCCTCCTGCACTCCTCTAATGCTTCCTGGAATTGATAAGTGAGAGGAAGCTCATCACATTACACTGCAGAGCTGTGATCCTCCTTTGTTGCGCCTCACTCACACTAATGGGCCTCATCAGCTTCGCAGGCAGATACTTGACTATTACCCACAAAAAAGGCAGAAGTTGTAATGGGAAACATAGAAACAGAAGGTGGAAGAATGGTGAAAGGGGGAAGCAGTATCAAGAAGGAGAAAGACTCAGCATAAGGAAACTATCCAGAGCAATTATTCCATCTAGGATATGAGAACAATTTAACTGTTTCTGTTGTATGATTAAAATAAAACTGAAGCTTGATTTCTCCTTTTATAACTAAGGTTTTAGAAACCAGTTGAATCAAAACATGTTGCATCCTGCAAGCCTGCATTTCTAATATCCAACTACAAGCAGTTGCTCAGGCTTTTAGACTAAACGTGTGTCTTTTGTTTCAAGCTAGGTTTCAGAGCAGTTAGTGTTGGGCAAGCTACTTAGAAAATGTAGTGAGTTAAGCTACAAGTTATTCTACATTAAGTGAAGCCTCACAACATTGAAGCTACCCACCAGAGAAATGTGGCTAGCTAAGCTACAACAGAATGAGAAAAGTAGCTAAACTACATCAAAGCTTCTGTTTTTAAATTTAATTTTTTTTCATTCCAAGTCATTTCTATCTAGTGATCAAATAAACCGTGAGAAACAGATTAAGTCAGTTCAATTGTTTATCAAACTTTTCCCTCTCCACAAAACCAATACTTATGTTTTTCAAATCTAACTTTACTATTCAGGTAAAAATGAACATTTTATTCTAAGGTCTTTGGATAATCATGCATCTTAAAACCACAAGAATATCGATATGTCTCAGACAATACAGATACAGTCAGTAAGTCAGTCAAATTAGTCATTGTAAAATAGTATTTAGTTTCAGTTAAACCTTCGATCTACCTCATTTCTTTTTGTTTTTCTAAATTAAAAGTAACCTGTTTATTCTTTCTATTATGCAGTCTTGCAATGGTCTGTGTTCAGTAGAATATTTATTAGCCCCATTTTGTACTACTGCCATCTGCACAAATATTATTTTTTTAGGTTGACCATAATTTTGTTTTGTAAAGAAAAAAACTACATAAACTAACTAAACTGTTCTGCTTTTCTTAACTTTACCTGCATTTATTCTATTTATACACACGTACATTTATAATGCCCCTGTACACGCACAAACATTCGCTCACACAACGTTATTATTTTGCTTTCAGAAGACATTTTTTTGTCTAGAAGTATGTTAGTTATATAGTTAGTCCTATATCATATGTTATATGTTTCATTATATGTTCATTATCTGTTTTATGTTGCACGACTGTACCATAAAAAATTCCTAGTTTGTGAACTCCTTCACTAACAATGGCAATAAACCCTATTCTGATTCTGATTCTGATTCTGATTAACTGTTGATGTTTACTGGCTGAGTTGTGATGAGCAGCTTAGCTGATTGTGTTAACTTCAGCAAATACCTGAAAGTAGCTGCATGTGTGTCCTTAGATTTGAGATGAACGTTGCAGAAGTAGTAAGCCTCTACCTCCTCCCCATCCATTGTCTTCAGCTGATCTGGTACTAACAGGCTTCACAACATATTTTTCACGGGCATCTTTTTATACACAGTATAGTAAGATACCAGGATGATAGGAACACAAAGTTAAAAGGCCTCTTTACCCCTGCTAAGGGGAAGAGATGCGTTTATGGTCTAGAAATAACTGGGAAAATGTAGCCTGATGCTTTTGTGGATGCTACTCTAGTACTTGGCCCTGAAAGAAGCTTAACTACTGAAAAAGTATCTGATATAGAAAACAGCGACACTATGACTACGTTACTGGAAATTGTAGTTAAGCTGGTGACGTCGCTACTTTTAAGGATGCTACTGCCCACCGGGAGTGGTCAATTGGACAGATACTCTGAGCAGGAACTATTTAAAAACAGCACTGTTCATAACGACTATGCCAGAATATCTTCTATATACTTTATATGGCTTTTCAAGATAAAAAAAAGACACCTTTTTCACCCCCCAGTTTTTGATCTTATGGAATGTAACCTGAGTTAAACTTGATCTTCTTAGTATCTGCATCTTATGGGCAACAGAAGGCTGGCTACAACAATGTGGTCTGCAATATGATCATTTCGTCAGGTTTTGGTGAAGAACAGGGTTTCATATTGAATGAGTCTGAGTTCTTTATGTTGAGAAGTATTGTCAAAGAGGAGGATGAAAGAAGAGCATGTAGTGTTAAACTCATTTGTTTGCCTAACCTACAGCACATTTTCTGAAAATTCCACAAAAATTTCCTGCCCTACCAGGATCTCAGAAAAGTCTTTGAACCTCTAAGAGAAACAAAGAAAGAACTCCCTGGTTCTTAGGGAATCATTAAATACATGTATGTACACAAGTTTTGAGGAAGAAACATAATGAAGCAACCATCCACTGTGCCATCTTAAACAGTAAAACAAGATTTTGAGAAAGATCAGCAGCAACTTTGTGTATATTTGAGTCATTATAAGGACAGGGAAAGACAGGATCTTCTTTCTGCTCTAAAAACAGGTAAGGTCTGCTGCACAGGGCTGATGTGAGACTGACCACCTGTCACCAGACAGAGGGAGGGGCTCATGGCAGAACTTGCTGAGAACAGTAACTCCAGGATGATTGGTGCTTTTATCTAGTTGCAAATGTCTCCAATAAGAGAAACAAACAGTTTCAGATACCACACTAGAGGTAAAAGAACACTGTTTTTTTCTCTTTTCATTCACATTTCATTCTATACTAGTTGGGAAACAACTGACAGCAGTTGCCTAACAGCAACCCCCACCTTATCTCCAGGAATTACAGCTACCAGTTTACTTTTACTACTTGCTTTTCAGCATTCCTTGATGGCTGTGCAGGTATCAAAGGAAACAAAGGAACAAGGTAAGAAAAAGGAAACTCAATGAAAATGTTACAGAGATGTTTACACCTACAGGGACTATTTGAATGGAGATAAGCTTAATGTTTTGACATGCTTTCTAAATTGGCTTATATCTGCAATTTAGAGTGTGTAAGATCTTGCAAGAAAGATGATTAGAAAGATAAGATTCAAAATTTTGAACTTTTTCATCAGTCTCC
Source organism: Jordanella pulchra (assembly GCA_034780135.1). NCBI lineage: Eukaryota > Metazoa > Chordata > Actinopteri > Cyprinodontiformes > Cyprinodontidae > Jordanella > Jordanella pulchra. The sequence continues at coordinate 8,868 of JAUZNJ010062370.1, forward strand.
ATCTCCCTCAAAATCTATCGCTTTATCTCCACTGACCAACTTTATTCATGTTCTCCATGCTATATTAACAATCCGGACTCGAACTCAGAAATTTATGTGAGAGGTCCCTTTTTGGATTCAACAACTGACTTCTAAACACAGCACGACTCTGAATTATCTGCATTAGACACAGAAATAATAAGAGGACAAACTCTGCAGCTGGTTTTTAAGTAGGCACCCTGAACACACACCCACACGCTTGAAAGCGCTCTCCTGCAAACCTATGAGTTGACAAGCAGGCTTGAGAGATGATTGTTATGCAAAAACATATTCACAAGTTTCTGCCTTCAGATGGTGCTTTCAGTGGGATTTGGCCTTTTCTTGTTCGTCGCTCACCTACACTGAGGAGGTCAGAGGGTGATGCTGCAGCAGGCTGATAAACAAGTCCAAACTATGCTTCACATTTTTAAGCAGCTTACATCTACAACTACGACAAATGAGTATTTGTGATTTTAGGGACCACTGAGATGTATTGAGTTCAGTAGTGGTATGCTCTAAACAGTAAATACTTTGGAACTTTGCCTGATTCATCCTTTTATGACCAAATCATATATGAAAACACAGAATACAACTATCCAAACCCATGTTGATTGAATTGCAAAACTATGGCTGCAACTTTTATTTTTGTCCAAAAATTAACTGGCAGCTGAGTTTAGGTTTTCTGACATTGACTAACTTGCTAACAGTTTTTCCTCTTACTACTACTATATACGCACCATTTGCAGTTATTTCCACTATTATTTAATGGTCCCTGTCTCTGCTTTACCTCTCCACAAAAAAATGTATACTTTGTTTAAGCTTCAGTGCAAAGAGATGCATCATTTGAAGGCGGAAGTAAAATGTTTCATTAGCGTAATATTTTTGTAATATCAAGTTACAATAATTGCCATGCATTTTTCAGTCAGTCCACTTTACACTGATACCTAAAAAATAAGTAAATACAAATCTCCATCTGTAGTAGTCACCAAATTGTTAAATACATACCACCTTTTAATTTCTATAAAAATCCCAGCTGTTTTGTAAAGGTACAGTACGAAGGGTTTATAAGAGAACTTTAAGGATCAGATAGCATTGTGAAGACCAACCAAAGGCAAAAGGGGAGCTCTTGGATAAAAGGGTTCAGAAGTTTGACACATTGTTTTGTTAATAAACAATATTCAATGCTTCTGAACATTTGAAAGAACACTGGTCAGTCATCTAAAAAAGGAAGCATATTTTTATACCAAATAGTCTTTGGTATGAAAACCATTACGATGTCATATTTGTATGTTAATGTAAACCATGTGGTATTTCGTTAAAACTAACCGCACATCAGCCATGGATTAATGCAGATCCATCTTTCTATCAAATCCACCTCACTATTCCCATGGGAATACATGGCGGAATACATGGTAGTATTAAAATGTTTGGATCCCCTTTTTCAGCAAGGACAGATTGTCAGAGGTGAAAGCTACCATAGATCTATATATGTAGAATCTGAGTTGAGACTTTCATTTTTCTATCCAGCATGAGCTTTTTCGTCAAAATTATCCAATAGTTGGAGGTGGTCTATCCCATAAATCTTTAACTACTTGCACAAAACTTTGTGGTTTTGACGTGACAAAATGTAAAAAAATTAATGGGGTTCAGAAACTAGGTCATGCATAAAGAAAGCACAGTCTCAAACATTAAAGCCCCAGTGTGTAAGATTTGGTACCATGTAGTAGTGCACTAAATTTATCACAAAAGAGCTGGAAGTGCGCTCACAGTGCCTCATGGTCAAGTAGATAATCACTACTACCAAAGCTGCAGTGCCACAAACTTGAGATTCAGAGAACCTACCTCAGCACAAATTTGGTGCAGTGGATTAAAGACAAGGCTATCATCCTTAGTCTCAAGATGGTTAATCATGTTGACCATGCAACTTTCCCTACATGATAAAATCCTGTTGCAAGTGTCACACGTCTTTAACATTTTTGATTGCTGACACACATACAAATAATTGTGCACACACTGCTGCAGATTCAACTTCATTGGTATTCGGTGGCTTTTTACCTTTGGCTCTATTCTAGTCTTGGTACCTAGCCCATGTAAGAGCAAAACATGTAAGGCTAATAAGGTTTTTGGTTACCACAAAGTTGGACACTTAAGTTGATGTATTTTATTAGGTGGATCACCACTTTTACATTTAAAAGCAACTCATTCTAAGCTATTGAAACGCTTTAATTTTTGATCTGATCAATATTAGACTTTAGCAGAATATGCATATATGAAAGCAATATTTGATTTTTGTGGATAAAAAGCCAAATTAGTTACACGCTATGCCTTTAAAGAGACGGGTTGTCAACTCCCCCCCCCCAAAAAAAATTATCCCAACTAATGATTGTTTTTTTTTTTTATTATTCTATTACTTTGAAACTATATAGGGACTCCAAACTTGGCTTATTCATCTGCAGTGAGTACAGAAAGATAATTCACATTACCAGGGTTTTATTTACACCCTTTCTGTCCTCATAACTTATCCACTGAGGCAAAATAGGAAAAAAATAATAGGTCTTTTTTGCTATATAACTGGCCTCGGGCCGAGGAAGGTATATATTAAAGAATGACAAAACTACTTAATGTCTGCAGGCGTGCAGGCGATAGGGTTGCCATATGTTCTCATGAGATCCAAGCAGATGTTGTAAAATTAAGGGTGGAAGGGTAGAAGAAGTCTGCTGTAAAACTAAGTGGAAGCAAATTAGCACAAATTAACAACAGGACATTGATTTTTAGCTCTTAAAGGTTAATGTGGTTTGTGACTTCTCAGTCTGAGGCATTTCAGGGAGACTAGAAGGGAAACTGAGCAAGAAAAGCTCAGACTGAACTTAAACTAAAATCCACTAGATGACAAAAAGGTCAAATAATTGTTATCATAAAGTGTTGTGTTACAAAGACAGACTATCACAATTATAAGCATTAAAAAAACGATAAGTTGGTCGGCAAATCTTAGCCATTATTTCACAGTAGGTTTAGAAGTCAGGAGAAAATTACACTTTTAGCCCTTTGCTGTCTGTTCATGACAACACAAATGATCAACACCTAGGCAATGTTCAACTAGTCTTTTCATGGAATTTGATTTAGTTTACAATCAAAGTTAAGCATTTAAAATCTTCTTATAAATTGTATACTACAAATAAATGTAAATAAAAAGTTACGTGTTTTTTTTTATATAAATTAAATTATTGACGTAGGATCTACGTACAGTGTGTGCAGAATTACTCAGAAAGTTGTATTTGAGAGGATTTTTTTTTAATGGAACAACAACTACTGTATGTTCTCAATCAACCCCAAAGCCTCATAAATGTCATAGCTTGATATTTTTGGAACCTGGAGTGCTTTTATTTTTTTCTTTACACTTAGCTGTCTTAGGTTTGTGCAGCTAACTATTACTATGCAGAATTATTAGGAAACGTGATAAAAAACAATTATATACCCATGTCACCTGTTTATGTTCACCAGGTACACCAATATAACACAGAATTTAGAAATAATTTCTGACATTCAAAAACAAAACCAAAAACAAATCAGTGACCAATATATCCACCTGTCTTTATGATGGGACTCAAAATCCTTCCATCCATAGATTCTGTCAGCTTGATCCATTTATGATCAACATTGCGTGCAGCACCACAGCCTCCCAGACACTGTTCAGAGAGGTGCACTGATTTCGTTCCCTGTAGATCTCACATTTTATGAGAGAGCACAGGTTCTCTATGGGGTTCAGATCAGGTGAACATTGAGGATTGCAGGTTCATCTTGCAAGCATATATAGCTCTGTTCTGGAACTTATTTCAAAGAGATTACACAAAAATGTTCACTATGATTCAAATGGAAAAACAAAAAGTTAATACAAAACAACAAACCAACCAACAAACCAATATCCTAGGAGAACAGCATGTGGGTTTTGATTTTTATCTGACTTAGAATGTGCTATGGAGGATAGACCACTAGGTGCTCAAAGACATCAGTGCTCCAACTACAGGTTGCTCTAGTACAAGCTGAAAGAAAGACTCCTGGATAGGCCTTTTTTTTCAGGAAACCTGAAAGAAAGTCTGATTGTTTTAGCCTGTTTTGTAAATCAAACACATCCTTATAATCATGGAATACCCTTTTCAAGCACCTTTTTGTACGATGTAGGTACAACAACAACTCTGTACAATTTTTGGATAGTCTTGAGACTGAACTTTCCAGCATAACAACACAAAGAACAATTCTTACCTCAGATCAGGTCTATGAGCATGTGTTTTTTTTTCTCACAAAATGTTATATTTAATTATTTCAACTGAGTTTGGGTTAATGTTTCATTATTATTATTATTATTCCTTTTAGTTTTCTTAAACCATTATAAAACTATTCTATATTCTCCACCAGACTCACTTTAAAATCTGTCTTTGCATATAGTAAAAGTGCTTCTTTTGAATTTTCAACGTACCTCATTACATCTGTTTTACTGCTTTTCTGCTCTTCCCCGTGATAAGATTCATTTTCCTGAATTGGAATTGGGCCTCGTTCCATGCAGCTTAAATGAGTAGAGGTGATTTTATGTTTCAGGGAAACTTCTTGTCATCGAATCACTGCTAAAATGTACCAGTACCTAATAGGCTACCTGGTCATGAGTCCACATGACAGGACAAAACATTATTATCAACAACTTTCTGATTCTTGACAATTTCTGGGCTGGCTTTCTGGTATCAGATCATTGTGAAGGAGTCTAGAAGAATAAATAATATAGATTCTCATGGGCTTAATTGTTTTTTCTTCAGTATTATACTATTGAGCTTTTTGAGTCTGATGCTGAAGCCATCAATAGTTACTGCTGCCCCCCTCTGTTTAACAGTGGAACTGCGTTTTAAAGAATTCTTTTAGAAAATCCTGTTTCCAGGTGTCCAAACCTAAAAAGTGCTCAGTATTTTACTTGATTTCTCCAGAGAAAGAGTTCTGTGAATAAACATGGTCCCCTGTTTCTCCATCCAAACCTTTACATTTTTGCAGTATTTCAAATATACAACCTCACACAGATACACACCAAAACTAGCACTCAGTCACAAATATATGCACACATCCACCCACCCATGAAGCTGAAAGCAGTTTATATTTTTTAAAAGCTCATCAAGCACTTTTTTACCCCTCTCTCTATTGGCTGTATGTTGGCTTTAAGCAGAGAGCAACACAATGTGAGTGTGAGAGAGAGTGCGGAGCTTGTGCCTGGATTCTTACAGAATGAAATGCTATCATTTATATTCATATGCTGCCTGAGGAGAAAGAGAGCAGCACACTTTGTATTCGACACTAATGCACATAAGACACGGCCCTTTTTATAAATAATGATTCATGCTTCAGGCTTTCAGTGTCCCTCTTGAGCTGCTATAGTTTTTCTCATGAGTTTTCTAGCTAGACAGTTTTGTAAATCATATCAGTAAAACATATAAGTTAATCATGGACTAATTTCTTATTTGCATGTGTAATACTTAAAACATTTCTTCAAGCCAGATCGTCAAAAACAACTTTAGTTTATACTCCAAACTTTCTACATACCATGAACAATAAAACCATTCAAATGGTAATCGATTACTTAGGGGGCAGTTTTTTTTTATTAAAGAAAGGATACCTGATCTAAAAGCATTTTTTAGATAAAAAATCAGTGTGAATGAGTTGAGTTGTTGTACCCAACCAAAAAAAAAAAAATAGCATGGTTTGTAAAAAAGTGTGCCTCAGAGGGCTGGCATCACTCTGGTTATTTTCTCCGTTATTCAGCCTTTTAACTCCAGCATTAATTGGAGAGAGCGGCTACATGATAACTAGTTAGTCATGTCTGAATGTCTCATTCAAGCAAATGGAAAACATGTTTTGATTATTTATAGACTCTTCTCCTTGCAACATTTTTTTAAAATAAAATATCACCAAATTAATTTTTACTTCAAATGTATAGTCAGTTTACCAAACGCTGTACTTGAAATTACTCATACCTTTGACAATTAATATTTTCAATATACTTGGTTTCAAGTTATTTGTAGAGCATAACAGGTAAAGTCAGAATATTGTCATTTTTTTCTCCTGTCTGGCAAGGACAGTTTACCCTTATACCAGAGTCTTACTCAGCCCACATCTAATACTTGAGCAATGCACCTAATGGAAGACCTAACAGAGAGTCGAACAAGGGGAGTTGGGAGGGGCTGGAGGTTAGGGCTTTGGGGGCTCGGCGTGGGTCTGGGCTGTAATTGACAGATGGGTTGATGGAGAGCAATCCCAGTGATGACAATTTTGCAACTGAGCAGTTGTATGAGTTGGAGGATTTCTTTCCACCATGTTCAACAGAGATGGAGAAAATGGGAGAGTCTGTGGGGGAGGCCTGAGGTCCAGAGTCAGGCTAGCTTGAGCTACTGGCTCTAGAAATTCCCAAGGCCACACCAGTGTGGCCTAGCTTCATTAGGTATCCAACCATAGATTTTGAGTGGTAAGTTGGTGTTAGTGTTTGAGATAACAATATTAGACACAAAATAGGATTGCAACAAATATGTAGTTGGGAAATTTTCCAAATAATTCCCAGGTTATGCAGGCTGCACTTTAAGACATTTATGTATACAGTTCATTAGACAAAGAAAGTCGATTTGGGGTTTAGTTGGGATTTAAGTGAAACTATAAATTTCCTGGATAATCACATTCATTTTTGCATAATGTCAGAATAATGATTGACATTTTTTATTGCTTTATTCAAATTCAAAGGCTGATATGTTGCCTTAGTATTTGCTCAAAATGCCATTTCAACCTGAGCCATATTTTGTAGTGACTTTGGTTCATTTCTCCTGACAGAACTGTTGTAACAGAGTGACATTTTAAGCTCTGTTCACCAAGTTTCTATAAGACATACTCAGTGCAGCAATTCGCCCCTCTAGAACACACACACACACACACACGTGCACACACACAGCATGGCTCTGCCAACTCTGTACTTTATAGTTTGGAAGCTCTCCAAACTGTTCCAAAATGCCAAAAGTTGATTTTGTCCAAAACTGTCAAGAAATGCCCAAATAGTCCATTTAAGCTAATGGTGCATTGCTAACATCTATGTAATGGATGAAACACAGTTTAAGCACATACATGTTGAAAATACCAAAACACACAAAATTTACAGCAGAGGAATCTGCTGTAATCACATTAAATAGACAAAAGCAAAAGAAAAAAGAAACTGCAAATCAAACAAACAACAGTTAAAAAAAGGTGCATATTAGCTTCAGCTGAAATAAAGCTAAAATAAGACAGACCGCTAGGGTAATCAAACCCCAAATCACATGTCACGAAACTCAGGAAAAGCAATAACGACTGTGCAGTATAAAGTTGGAGAGGAGAAATTAAAAAGTTTTCCAATGTGTCCTTTTGAATATTTTACAATTTTAAAAAACCCCCAACATATTTATGTTGATAACCATGATGCAGCCCCATCTTACTTGGTGTTCAACTACCTCTAGTGGTCTAGTATATTTTAGCCTTGCATGTTTTTTTTTCTGTGTTCTGAAGTTTGTACTCTCAACTGCATTTGCAAAATGATCCCAACTTTTAGCGATTCAAAATTGTCTTTCTGATATCTTAGCAGATTTTTTTTCTCCATTTTATTTTCTATGATATCACTTAATGAAGAAAGTTGTTTAAGGCCTTGGCACTGATTCGCAGCTGTGCCTCCAGCTTTCTTTTTCTTAAACAAAGAAACTTAAAACGGGTTATCTCAACGTGGGGGTCCTGCAGCCAGGAATCCAGGTGTGATTGAACTCACTGCTTGAGGGGCAGCGGAGCAGACCGTCAACTGAAAATCTCAGTGGTTGGAGTTCAGAAGAGGTGAGATGTGGAAACCACAGCATCTCGAGAGTATCAGTTGGTATCCCAAAACAGGCAAACACGCTGGCAAAGAGGTGATGACTAATTTGATGCAGGTGTGGGTAGTTGAGATGAGTAGGCAAGCCCTCCAAGATGAGAGTAACCAGAATGGCACCATCTGGTGGATGAATGGTGGAACTGAAAAGGAAAAAACAAACTAACCCCACAAACTGGAACCACGACGATATCCTTATATAGGTTTTTCCAAATAATCTAAGGAAATGAATCCTTACATATTTAAACTTCTTGATCTATAGAATTTAAACAAAAACTAGAATCAATAATTTTGCAACAACATACTTTTTAGTATATATATTTATTTTAGTATAGTTTAACCTTCATAACTTGAAAACAAAAAAAAATTTTTTCCGGGGGGGGGGCGGCGGCTGGTGGGGCAGTTAAATTGACTAAATCCAAATCCATTTGTTTAAGTAAATTCCCTTTCTCACAAGCAGTAACACATCATAAAAGCAAACAAGAGGAAGTGAATGGGAATCTTTTTTTTTCTAGTTAGGCATTCTGACAATAACAGATTAATCTGATGTCCTGTGTTACTTTGAAAAAAAGCTCTCAAGTGCTTTTCTTTTTTTACACTGTTTTTTCAAGTTTGACAAGAGGAAGTCTGTTAGATGAGAGCTACTCCACCTTTTTTCATAGCGAGTAAACAACGCAGAAAGTCAGGTCTCGGCAGCACAAGTACGTATTTACCTATGTGATGTGAGCGTTGGCTCCATCATGAAGAGAGCAGGCAGATATGGCCAGTGACTCTCCCAAGCAGGTGACCTTTCCAAGAGGCAGTGGCGGGAAACCAGAGAGAGAAGCAGAAAGACTGGAGGATGCTGGAAAATGAAATGATGATGACATTTGTACATAACCCAAAGTTCATCTACTGGGATCTGATTGTCCTCCTTAATATTAGCACAACAGTTATCCCATCAGACACTTCACCCTCAACACAAAGTAGAAAGAAGTTTTTGTTACAAAGCACAACTCAAACTTTTTAGCTTCATCAAATGATGAAGCTAAAAAGTTTAAGAAGAAATTAATGTACTTGGAGAGCAAGCCCTTTAAATGGGTACTTTCAATTTTGATCCAAGCGAGTACATAAATAAAAGTGATGTGATACACTACATAGCAACAAAATCAAACTGTTGTGGCAGGTTGTAATATCAGGGTGACAACAGTCGAATGCTGAGGGTGTTAAAGATGGATGGCTGCTCTTCATTATGTATCATCCTCTGGGTGTCATCAGTCATTAGAAGAGCACACTATTGAGCTCCCATTGCACCCACTAACCTATACCACATTGCTCCAAAGAAAGATGCTGTCTTTACCCTGCTATGTTAACAGAGCACCTACTTTCATATGTATGTTATATTCCTATAATCAATTTAGTTCAGTTTATTTCCCCTAGCAAACTATCTATCCAGGGTGTCCTAAACGCTATTTTTCACTCGTCACCCTCTCGTATTCTGATCAAGTGGTAGGCATTACACAGGTCAAGTTTGGTGAATGTAGTGGTTTCCTGAACGAGTTCTAAAGCTGAGACAAGTAATGGCAGTGGGTATTTATTCTTTACAGTGGTTTAAGGTCCTGTAGTGGATATATGGTCTGAGTCTTCCTTCCTTCTTACCAACCAACTGCTGTATCCCTCTATGCTCTCCCTTTCTGGTTTGTATATGCTCTACAAATGGCTGTTAGGTAATGGTCCTCCTTGAAGAAGATCAACAGCACAACTGTATGAATGGTGAGGAGGAGGAAAGAGCTTGTAACCTACTGAAAACTATGTAAAGGTCATGGTATTCAGACGGTTAGACGAAAAAGCTAACCAAGTCAAGCTGGGTTTTCCTGCAGGATGAGAGACTACTGGGGGAAGAGCAGAGTGAATACATGACAACAAATACTATGTGCTCTATGACTCTGCTCTTCCTTTTAAGGTATGGGTTGTGGCAGATGAGCCTGGGATAGCCTAGAACCAGTGGAAACCGAGGTGAAGGAAATACAAAAAAGGTTATCCCGTGATGACTGCCTGAAACTAAAAGTTTTAATGAGAATTGTGCAAAGAGGAAAAGTGGGTATTTGGAGTAAATTAACCAGGTTTTTATTAATAATATTGTCCACATCCTGTATCAATTAAAATGGTTACTTGTAATCAAGGACCAGGATAGAATTAGATGGGAAATCTTCTTTGAGTTGCCCACCAATCAAGCCATAGCTAATGATGGGCATTTTCTTTTGGCATTTTTTAACAGTTAGCGATTTAGTGTCCTGTTTGACCACAGTAAAGACATGCTCCAGATCCAGATCTCCAGAACAAACACAAAGATGCTGAAAAGATTGTAACAGCTGACTAGAAGAGGAGGCCAGAGCGACTACTTGTAAACGTTAATCATCCAGCCCTGAGTGAAGGCTCTGCTGCTCCTTTATCCCTAGGACTCTGATTAGGCTGAGGAGCTCCACCTGTGTATGCTGCCCATGCTCTCCACCAAGATCCTCGCTGGAAAAGATGTATTACTGAATGATTACCAGAAGCAATCAAAACAGGAGAGATCTGGCTAGTGACTGAGCATAGGAACCTGCCAATGAGGCCCTTGGCAGCCATAAGAAAGTCCAATGATTCAACCTGAATATTCAACTGTTTGGTTAACCCCTCATCAATAAAATTATCCAACAGAGTCAAACAAAGTAGTGACAGAATGAGACAGAGAATGATGATTACGTTTAATGTTTAACACCCAACGACTGGAGCCTTGTTGGGGGCTATTTACACCGCTCTGCAGAATCCCCACATCTAACGAGCTTGGTCTTTTGGCTGAAATGGCCAGACAGATATCCTGTGGCCAAGTAACCTGCTTGCAGCCTTCAGGGTCTTGACTGAAACACTACTACTAAGATTGCATCCACAATGGATAAGAAGAGCAAAACTGTCCCAGGATGCTCTTTCACAAAAAAGATTTTGCCTGTGTTACTGCCTGTCAAAAGGCAGCCACAATTTGCAGCAGTATTTTGCACAGGATATAATTGCTAAATGGAGAAGGTGTGGGCAGAGAAGAAAAAAATGACTTTTTCTGTTTCAAATGGAAAAAATCTATATTTTTCTATATTCTATATTTATCGTACAAGATGGCTTTGATGGTTAAACACAGCAGAATGGCCTATAATACCATATACCTGAATAGTTCCAATCTTTGCAACCAGTTAAGATAATATTTTTCAATTTCTAAACACAGTGTCATTCAGAAATGATCATGTCATTATCTTTTCCGACACCCTTTTATTAAAGACAGTATGACGATGTGTAGTTGGTAAAAATAAAAGAAAAAACTGGGCAGCTGCCAGCCCTGTGTTGGCCTATAAAACATAATCCCAATCAAAGGCAACTGAATCCACTGCCTTTTTAAAAAACATATAAGTTGGTATTTAGAAAAAGAACAAATAACAAGCAATGTCAATTGTGGGGTGAGTGCCTTATCAGTATATTTCCTTACAATTTCTTCAAGGGTTTCCAACCTTAGCATCGTTTTAGTGAAACAACCTGTTGAGTCAGCAGCTTGACATTAGCAAGTCTGGCAGAAGTGTTCCTAATTTTTTATTATTTTACTCACTACCTCTGAAGGACTGTTGTCTTAAAGAGCAGCACACCCTGGTGTATCGACAGACTGACCTTCCCTTCTGCAGATAATGAGAGTGAAAACCAAGTAAACAGCTTTCTGCTTTACCTCCTCTCCCAGATAGGCTCGATCTGAGCAGAGGGAAAAGGAGAAAGAGGAAGAAGAGCTTAAGCCTCTACACTGCTCTGCTCATTACTGTAGACACACAAAGGAGGAGGACGAGCTAAGAGTGACGTATAGAGTAAGGGCTGGTGCGGAAAAACAGAGGAACTCAGACTGGCATGTTTCTCTGTTCCTTTCTCTTGCCACTTAGCAAAGATTTAAGAAGATGAGATCTGTGAAAGAGGGGGAATTATATTAAGCTTTCCTCTGGTGTTAAGCTGAGCTGCTGGGGATTTTCTCTCAGCAAACACAGCGAGGTGAGCATGCAGGACAGAGCTCGCCTGGGGAGATAGAAATCTCGACTAAGGGCCCAGTCTTGCCGAGAGCTGTCATATCTGTTTACTGATTTGCAATGGGGTGGGTGGCTGGGGACGCCCAGCTCAGGCCCACTGTCACTGTGGATCTTTCTCACTGGTCTTTTCCTCCCCAAATAATTTCAAAAATATAAGCAAACTGGCTGGAGAGACCAAAACTGGCAAGTCAATCTGTTTCAGTCTCATCACAGGTATTCCAGAGTATTCTAGTGCAACATATTTCAAGGTATTTAAGTACAGACTCTTTTAAGAATAAAGACATTTGGATTTGCTTTTATTATTTTCTAATTCCGTACTTCTATTGGAGACATGAGTTTGGAAAATAATACAGTAAGTATTATAATCGGCATGCAGTCATCATTAACAATACTTTGTCTCTGTCTTGTCTTTCTTTATTATAGAGTAAAAACTATTCATAACTGAAAAAAATCACCGGGTCTGTTCTATATTTTTCCATTCAATAACACAATACTCAGGAAAATAACTAGGGTTAAACTTTAACCAATATAGACATGTTATGCATCATTAAAAAGCTTTGATTCTCCACAATTCAACCACCAAGTTCATTTTATGGACACCACGAGCACCAAAGCACAATTGATAAAGATATAGCAACATGTTAAATCATAATTTTTAAAATAAAGGTTCTGCTTTAAAGATACCTTTAAAGATATTCCATTTGTCCATAAGGATAAACAGATTCAAAGTAATCCAGCATATTTGTAATAACAGACCATGATGACACCTTGTTGAAAAAATAGCCATATAAAGTCCGTTTTTTGCCATTAAGAAAGTTTCGTCCAAGGAGCTAATCCTAGCGTTCTAGTTAACAACATTGCCTTCCCAAAGTATTTCCGGTTGATGTTTTGTATGTTTGTCTTCACCACCTTCCAGCCTACAAAGCAAAAATTGTATCTGACAGATACTTTTCATCCAACATTCAAAAGATACTCAGATCTACCAAGGGGGAAGTAGGGTATAATTACATCTTTTTATATATATCCACAGTTTGGTAGAGTTCCCACAAATTGGACTTAATTAAGAGTAGCACTACTTCATCATATATTTGAATAGTAGCCTTTAAAGAAATAACTCAAGCAAGAGTGAAAAGGTTTTTGGTAAAAAGGCTACTCAAGTACTGAGTAAATGATCTACTTAATACCCATGACCATAATGACTGACTGAATATTTGACAAAATTATGTGAAATTTGACAAAATATTAATTTGTATGCAAATTCTCGAAGAATGAGATAAAACTAAACATACAGTAAGTAGACATTAAAACATCAGATAGAATAAATAATCTTTAAACAATCTGGCAAACAATTGAAGCATTACATCATATTAAGCATTACATTACATTACATTAAGATGGATTATGTGGATACTCAGAAGCGACCGGCATCCAGCTCAACTCAGAGACCAATAGCAACTCCACGAAAGTAAAAAAACAAAACAAAAAAAAACAACGCTTGTCAAGTATGAGCGCACGTGCAACGCATGCCTCCTTAATATAGATAACATGTATAATCAAAGCCCCACTTATCCAGTGACTTCTTTGAAAGTCTCTGAGGAGAATGAAAACTATTGCTTCAGACTGTCTAAACAGGATCCAATTTTCTAGAATCTAGATCAAGCCTCACAAACTTCTAGTTGACCAGACTGTTCTTTAGAACTCTGAGGATCTTCTGTGCTTCAGATGCTTCTCATGGACTCTGAGGACCTTGTCTGAAGTTTCGTCCACTGTTTCATGAATCTCAAAAGTTAGTTCTAAATTTCAATTTAGTAACCTTCATGTTTAGGTTTATCCTCTGCTCACTTATTAAGTCTTCTTCTTTTGTCATCCCTGCAGCAAATGTAGGTATTTAAACCAGTTGGGGACCAGTTTTTTTTTTAAATACTGGTAAATATTAATAATTTTAATTTATTACTACAATTTTTAAGAAGAATCATTACACACCACAATAAATCCATCTACACAGATAATCTGTACATTCAAAAGAGGTATGTTAGCACTGGCCTTCAGAAACAGAAGATTACATACAGGAATATGTATCTATCAAAATGTATTTCAACACCATAATTCCCTGTTACAATCATTTACTTTGCTCAATAACACTGACCGGAACACACTAAAACTACCAAAAGAACAAGAATAAAAAAGGGAATCAAAAAAATGATGAAGATGGATAGCAGCAATTACTTGAAAATTTTAATTATTCAAGCTTCAGCTTAATTTCAGCATGGGATCATCATCAATCAAACAAGCAGTGGATATGAAATAAATACACTACCGAAATGAATTTGTAATGGACTCCCAGTGGAGTTGGGAAATCTAGAAATAATCCGTTTATGCAGACTACAAGCTTTAAGAAGCTTCTTCGTCAAAGGAATGAAGAGGAAGTGGTAGACATGCAGCTTTGGCCAGTCTAGTCTAGACCGATGGGGTTTACTATGTGTTCACAAGCACACATAGGATCAGCTCAGGTTGGTCTTCAAAGCAGCAGGCAGGATGCAAAAGTGAGCTTTGACATCACCTATGGTGGAAGGTCAGAGTTGTTTAATTGATAAATGATTAGCTTTATTTCAGAAAAACCAACAAAAGATTAGAAAATGTCACAAATTAAAAAACTAACATGCAAGAAGTACATAATTCATTGAATATATAATATTCTATGTTTATTTTAGTGCTTTTTTCTGAAAAGGGGTAAGAAAAAATGATTCTTATACCCTTTACCAAACAGCCAAAAAACTGTTTAAATCTGCAAACATTTAGGCATTTAGTGGGAGTGGGAACAGTTCACTGTTCTGATAAAAACCATGAAGGCTGTAAAAGCCAAGAACTGAAATAAAACACAAGAGCTGTAAATCACATGGTTCGACTGTTACAGAAATAAAATAAAAATAAAATAGACAAATAAAAATTATATAAAAAATAAAAATCATTTAATCCAAAAAAAGTAAATAAAAACCATTGATGGAGGCAAGAGGGGCAACATATGATGTAATTGCTTAATATGAGTTTGCCATTCACCAACATGACAAAACATTCTGCAAATCTCCTTTTAATACACACGGACACATGACTATACATGTGTATGTTCCCTTTATTGCTCTCTCCATCCCCCTCATACAATGCATTAAAATAGAAATATTAACTGTGAGACTCTAATTTGAAGAATTCAGACAGACCCAAACTCAAACATTCCATAATTTATGTAGTAAAAAATCCAAGGAGCTGCCATGGAGTGAAATGCAAATTAAAGGAGTTTCAAGCAGCTGAACTTTAGACTGAACTTTTCCCAGATGTAATTTCTATGGTTGCTTGATCTAACATTGAGCTTTCTCTCTGCTCTTTCTTTTGACAAAGTGACAACAAATTAAACCAGAGTCTGCTGAATACCAACATGCCAGCTGCAAGTGTAGTGACAAATATTCTTATTCTGTCATCAGCAAATAAAAATGTCATTTGTTATTGGAGAGTTGCATAATATATAATAGTATAGCCTAATGAAATGGAAAATAGATTTTAACTAAAAATCAAATTTAGGGATTTAGTAAAAAACTAGGTTTGGATAGCTGACTATTCTTCTAATGCGAGGTTCCTACGTCAAGTCTGAAGCGCTCGTTAAATTCTTTCGGACCTGAGACCGGAGGAGAAAGCTGGTGAATACCACATTTTTTCCTAAATCCCTCGAAAAATGATATAAAGACAAATTTTTCATCCAAACGCTTCTTGCATGAAGCGAAATGATTTCAAATACACATCGGTGTAGTTTTGGTAAGTTAAAAGCAGGTGAGACCTTTCCAAATGTTTGATCTATGTAAAATTTGTAGTTAAAAAGAAAAATATGTGCCAGGAAATCAAGCAAATCTGTAATGTTGAAGTGTCATATATCAATGGAATTTTGCATGGAGATTGATTGCTAAAGAATTTAAGAGGCACTCCTAAAGTGACATAGAGATAAGTTTTAGTGGGGGTTCAGACACTCAAGGACAATAGAACATTTTTAGCTTCAGTAAACTCAAACTAGTGTGCTTAAAAAAACTCATGCAAAATTGGTGGATGGTTTAAGGCTAGCACATACTTTGGCAGCTGTGCACATACAGGCAGAGTTCGGGGAGACATTTTATGCCTCTATAGTCGAGTGCACCTGTTCCCATATTTCCACACTTTCATGGTGTCATCGGAGAAGTTTGCCTTCTAGCTTAAAGAAAAAAAGTAACAAACTAATTAAAAAACGGTCTAGTTGGGTACGCTCATGCCATTTCTTCTCCACCAGGCCCTCACCACACACCTGCCAGTGCAGAGAGACTGGCTGTGATACTGCAACTGGCTGCTCTAAACAGTGCATTTCTGCCAGCTATTGTCTGGCTCAGTATCACATTTGAAACAATTTATATATAAATACTTGTTTCTGGTGAAAAGTACTTTCCCAATGTGTATTGATACTGCAGATGCATATAGGGTCTTAAAAACATAGCTTCGCATGTACCTGTCTGCTCAGAGTCTGCTCAGACATCAGTTAACAAATGGATTTGCAAAAAAGAGCAGCCTTTTTTTGTCACTTCCGTTTTTTTGCTGAAACATCCAATGTGTCTGTTATGGCATAATACTTTTATATGTGTATTTTTGTACACGTGGTTTGGAATAAATTTGTGTATCCAAAACCCCAAGTGTAATATATTCATGAACAGTAAATCACAGCTGTACTTTAACCATCTTACAGAATAAGCTTTAACAGCCAGGATATTATGTATCTGTGTGGACAAATTAAGTGAAGAAAAGTGTTTTTTTTTCAGATCCCTTCCATTCTGTCAGAAGAAAACATGCAAAGTGATTTATAGAGCGCAGCAAAACAGGTCCGGCATATCATGATGGACGGAGTTCATGCCTTTCTGATTGGATTCTGGTGGTTCATGAAAAAGTAAAGAATTTGAAAATGACTTATTTCTGAAGAAATAGGAACAGATTTCCCTGGCATCAGTTTTTAAGCTTAACAGCAGGTACATAATGCACTAGAGACTGTATTTATGCATACTATCCAAATTTAACTGCATTTTAAGGAGGGCTTTGCAGATTATGTAATTATTGTAAGGTGTGATAGCCTAAAACGGCACGCAAATTAAACACAACCAGTTAGAAACAAAATCCTGTTTTACCAGAGATTTCTCATGATATTCAATCACCAGCCTTCAGTTTGAGTTTTTTGGTACTTAAACTGGTTCAGATGAGCGCTTGGAAGTGTGCTTGAAGAACTCTTAGTACCAGCTGGAAGGATGTAGCTGTTTAAGAATTTAAATTCTCCATATTTCCTTCTCTTCCAACCAGTTTGGAAGTGACTGACAGCTCCAATCACAGCTGCATAGCCTTAATTCTGTTTGCTGAAATTAAACTGAGATGGTACATAATACAGCATGTCCCGTTTAAGCTGCTGCAGCCTCTGGGGAGAAGGGGAAGAAAAATATGGTTTTCACTTCTGCTTCTATAATGATAAAGCATGCAATCTCTGCAGAAACTATCAATGCCCTGGCCTCGCATCAGATTAAAGTGTCCATCTAATTGAGCCAATGTGGTCTCTCTTTAAAGGACAAAGAATGAGCACCTTAGGCTACAAACATATAATGACAGAGCGAGGGAAAAATGGTGGACTAAATTAGAAGACAGAATCCAGTACTACAGCAGAGAGAAAGAGGAATAAAAGAGAAATAGAGAAACATTGAGAAGACTGTGAATGTGAAAAAGTATTTTTCCCCTTACACCCTTGAGTTTTTCTTTTTATTGTCCTAAATGTTTCAAATTATAAACCAATTATGATAAACTGATCAAATACTAAATGTTTTTTTAAATTTTAGTGTTACTTAATGAGGATGACGGTCCATCTAAGTTGCAGCCTGTCTCTCACACAATCAAGATTGAAGATCAACACCAACCCCTGATAACCCTGCAATGATAAACGGCAGAATGAAAGGATGGTTTTGTTTATTAAGGGACAAAATATATAAAACCCTTTCCCCTAATAATGTCTGGGTTTTGGATCACTGCTGGCTGCTGACATCAGGAACATCCCTGCATTTCACTGGTTCAAAAACATTTCTGTATCGAGGCCATAGGTTTCTGCTCATAAACATTAATACCTAGACGCCCCATTGGATGCTGCTGGCAGCTAGGCCAACGTATATATGGGACGGCCATCTTGGGTCAGACCATAGTTCAGACAGCTGCCATTAGATGGAGTAGGAGGTACCTCAGATCTGATTTTAATCACATGTAAGACGACTCAAAGATAATATCACAATAATGTCTTATATGTCCCAACCCCCTGAAAGACCAAAAGACATTTTATGATGACCTTTCAGCTAGATTACACATATTTATTCAGAATCAAAACTGAGGACAGTCTGGATGCCTCTCACTCTATGACGTTGGTTTTATTGATGCCTATGCATCTGCTGGCTCCCATGAAAATATATTTTTGGGATTGTGAATTCACAAATCTCACAGCAATTCATCTTGCTTGCAAGTAGGGGTTGAACGACTACATATTTTTTAAGGTCGACTACATCATGATAATAGTCGAGTCGATGTCGACTAGTCG
>JAUZNJ010062380.1:0-27482 GCA_034780135.1 Jordanella pulchra
TGAGACGGTTCAGCACATAGTAGCAGGGTGTAAAATGCAAGCAGGGTCATCATACATAGAAAGGCACAACCAAGTAGTTGGGATAGTGTACAGGAACATCTGTACCCAGTATGGACTAGAAGTCTCGCTCTGTTTGACCAGCAGGGCTTCTCGGGTCTATCACTGTGGCTTCTTAGCTTCAGCACTGCATGGTGCCATGTCTGGTGCTCTGATTTCTCTGCCGCTCCTGTTTGAGCTCCTGAATGCTATCTCACTTTACCTTAAGCTCCGCAGAAAGCAACCATGATCCAGTCGCTCCTATACTCCCTGAACTAGAAGCATCTCTTTAGGATCTGCTGGACCCAGGGAAGCCGGCAATTCTGCCCAGCTTTCCAAAACAAATACAGCACTGGGACTCGCTCTGTAAAATCCCTGTTCATCATGTCAAGCAGACTAGATGACGTGGTGGAGCCTATCACTAACTGTAAAATTGATTTCACTGGCCGGGAAATTTTTAGCAAAATTTCAGGTGAGCCACAGCACAGAAAACTGGAGACATTTTTTTGCAGGTTTCACAGTCAGTGTGAAACCAGAAAAACAACTCTCAATGAAGTCCATATCAGAATTAGAATAGCTTATCAGTTCTTAAGTCAATAAAGATTTAACAGAAACCTAATGGTAAACAGAACCAACAAAAAATAAGTTGAAGAGCTAGCTACCGCTGATGAAGAAGCATTAGCACACTCCCCAGTTCTTGATCGTAAGCAGATTTCAAATCCACTTTTTTTAGGGTTGCTCTCTGAGGTTTTTACCTTTTTCACTATAACAAATAAAAGTCTTTGCTACTGAATTAAAGCATTTCCAAGTTATTGGATCACCAGTGATCAGTTCTGAATTAAATACTGTATATCTAAATGTGCCTACAGTCACTGATGGAATCATAATTTGTATTTTCTGAAACTAAAAACCAAGTTATTATGAAAAACACATTGATAAAATATTCCTTTGAATGCTAGTGTTTATCAGAAGTTTAAGGATGAATAACTGATGGTTCACAGTGATTTCATGTGTCAACCAGCAGAAACATGGACAGTGCTGGAGGATGACTGGATTCTGACTCAGCTGAGATATTGATGTAGACGATAACAAATAGAACAAAGCTCTAAAATATACTTATGACAGCAGGATTTCCGACAGATTCAGGGGAATGCAGTTTAACACTGACTGCTGTTTATCATGTACCACATCTGCTAATCTGCACCACAAGTGTAGGTGCCAACAACCTCAAGCATCACACCCATTTTCTTAGCTGAAAAGCCAATGTCATAATTAATGTAAAGGAAAGTGTGTGGGATTAACAGAGCACAGATGCAACTCTTAGCAGCAGCTGGAGTAGCCGCTTCCAGTTGTTTGAAGGTGTCTCACGCGATAATGAATCATTCACTTCCTAACAAACTGATTTCAATTTGTAATCTGCAGCAAAATTGCTGAAAATCTTGGAGGTGAGGTGTGCTTTTTTTAGCATCCTTTCCAGACCTGTTATACCTTTCTGAAAGCAATTTAAAGGCTATGTACTACTTTAGACTTTAGTTGTTTTTTTCCCCTTCCCAAACAGCTGGGGCATTTGGTGTATTTAATGCTTGATAGCCACTTCTGGGTCCCCCTATTTACCAGTGGCAGAGGGGGCTAACCCTGCAGTTTATCTTGGGCAGTATTTAAAGCAGCGATCAAAGCTGTACAAACCAATTGTCATCATGTTTCTCCGGAGGGAATTTCCAAGTACATTAATGCTCCTTCTTTGGGAAATAATTGTGCCTCTCTGTGACTTCATTAGGTCTCCTGGCTGTTTCAAAAGATGTTCTCTCAGGAGGTTGAAAGCCACAATGCTGGCAGACAGCATCCCATGGGGCTGAATGAATAAAAAAGAGGAGAGATTATAATGAGATTGAGTTAGCCATGACCAGATTCAGGCTTTTCATTATTCTACTGGCTGGAATGAGAGGGAAGGAAATAAGGAGGGAGGGAGGAACAAGGCTGACAGAAAGATATGTGTCTTTGAAGGACCTGCACTCACCATCTGCCATGTTTCGCCCAACAGTAGCCAGCCAATGCATGCTTATCATCGCCAAGGGTATCAAAGAGGCCTCTTCTCTGGAGATTTCTCCATTAAAGCAGTAAGCACTAACCCCTGTGCACACACCAGCAGAGGGGGAAACCTGCATTTAATTCAGGGCTAACCACTACTGCCAATTAGACTAATCAGAATGAGGGGAGGCACAGCACACACTCTTTCCTGCAAAACTATTCATACCCTGTTGGATTTTTTTTCACATTTGTTCACATTAGAAACAGAGAACTCTCTGTATTTTATTTCTTTCGGGAGTTTATGTGAGAGACCAACACAAATTAATACATATTTGTGAAACAGAAAAAATTTTTTTTGTTAAATACGTTTCTGATGCTAACAACATCCCAGTACTTTCTTGATTCAAATTCACTGCAGCTTTTGTGATTTTAGCCAACTTTTGAACATTTGGAAATATTTTTGGTCTATTCTTTCTGTGGGAAACCTCTCAAGCTTAGTTTGACGTAAAAATATGTACAGCAGATTTTTAAAATCTTACCTAGACAGTGGATTCATTCTAGGTCTGAACTTTAACTAGGCCAGTTTATGATAGGTATAACCTTACCAAAAAAAATATATGTGTTAATTTCGTCGTTGTTGTCGTCTTCATCAACATCATGCTGCCGCCACTATGCTTTACAATAATAGATGGTTTTTTGAGGTTAATTTTTCTTTGTTTTTTGACCTCACATCACCAAATAAATGTAGCCAGCAGATTTTAATTTTGTACATATAAAATCATTTCACCATTCTGTTTATATTCGCAGTAGCATGTGGCAAATATGACAATTTCTGGCTTTTCTTAACAGCTGTTATTTTTTACTTCTCCTCCTTCTGATTACTTTACTGCTGAATTTATATAGAAGTTAAACTAAATTAAGGTCTTAACACCATCCATCTTCTCCTCACATTCAGTAAGGATCTCCGGTAGGCTATTGTCAAAAGGCGGGGTACACCCTGGACAGGACGCCAGCCTGAAACAGAGCAACTCGGAGACACACGAAGATGTACAACCATGCACGCACACAGTCACACCTAAGGGCAATTCAGAGATGCCAGTTTACCCTTTAACATGTTTTTGGACTGTGGGAGGAAGCCGGAGAACCCGAAGAGAACCCACGCATGCACAGAGAGGTCATGTAAACTCCTAGCAGAAAGACACCGGACGGGATATTAAACCCAGAACCTGAAACTGCTCCACCATGAATTCATACCATATATGTTAATTCTATTGCAGTTCTGTGTTTCATTTTGGGGTCTGAGAGTAAAAGCAGGGGCAGAGCTAAGGGATGGATAAGGGTACCCCACCTGTCAATCATTGGCCATCCCCCATGGCCACTCCCGTTAAAAAATAAAAGATATTGAAATAATAAATTAAAGTGATTCAAATAATAACAATTTCATTTAGAAAATAAATTTATTTAAGAATGTTTATAAACACTTTACCTTATGAATAGCCTACATCTAGAGTGAAGTAATGATGTGTATTTCAGGAAGAGACTGGTCAAACAGAGATGTTCAGCAAGCCTAATCTAGGAGTCTTCTATATCATTAAATATAAAGAACAACTGCTGGACTCATTGAATGTAGTGTAAAGCGCTTTGATCAAATCTCCCGTTTTGAAAAAGCGCTTTATAAATAAATATAAAGCCATTTACCCTTTGATTCAATAGATGTAATAAGGGCCAAAATATCTATCATAAAATAATTAAATGTACTATGACTTAAGTGGATTTAACATTTATTTTTTATCCAGTACATGATTCAGTTATCAAAGGTTTAAATGGATAGTTAGACAATAAAAAATTACATTTGAAGTAATTTGAATAATTAACTGTAATTAAAAAATAGATCATCTAATTACTTCAACTTGTATTTATGATTAAATATAGAGTAAAATAACTACATAAATTTTAGGTTTTCCCAGTTTGTGTTATTGTTATTTTTCAATTTTTAAATATTTGAAAAATGGAAAAGGAAAGGATGAAAACTTTATTGTAAACCAAAGAAAGGGCCCACAAGAAAAGTTTAGGAACCACTGATTTAGACAGCATAGATGTGCAAATGTGTTTAGGGCTACTAGCAATAGCCTGAATGAAAATCTGGTCAGTCTTCAGTGATTTATGTGGATTAGTGATATAACTCATCGTTTACGTTGAAGCAGTGGTATTAGTGTAGTCTGACCCTTAACTTCATGTTTATCAGTTTTTCCACACTTTCTCATTGAATCTTAGCTTCCTCTATGACAATTCTCTGCTTCTGCCACAGAGTTAAATGAATACCCTTAAATACAGGGAACACACTGTTAAATGCAAAAAACAAAACTCACTCTTCACTTCTCCTTATGATTTGTGTATGATAAAACCCAAATGAAACACATTGAGGTTTGTGGTTATGATGTGACAGAATGTGAAGGCATTCCAGAGGGTGTGAATACTTTTTTGGAACACCGTAATCTATCTAGCACTGTGAGTCACTGTGAGTTCTTCTGATGGATCTTTTTGTCAGCCACCCTTTTGTTTTTCCCTGTTCTGTTTATGGAGTGGCAGCGATGCAAAAGGTCGGTAGCACTGATCATGACCTGCTCTTTGGCCAGTTATTCAAAAGCATTGTTTGAGAGAGAGGGGAAAAAAAGAAGGGGAAAAGTAGAAGAAAAATCAATAGGTTTCCATTATATGGTTGGGCAGTGTCACTGGCCTGTCAATGATCCTGTTACAGCTGCAGTACAAGGGTGACACAGGGCCCACACTCAATGGCTGCTGACAAGAAGAAAACATGCTGACAGACACCGGGAACAAGTTGGAACACAGATTTGCACTTCAAGCAGCCGTCCGAGGAGGTATCGTGCAAGACCACTGTGCTGCATGGGGGGTGTACAGGATTGGGGCAGGGTGGATGGGCCTCCCTCTACTGTCTGACTGTCTAGCGCTCAGCCACAAATGCTTTTATCCTCCCATAAATTATTCACCTCTGGATACACCAAAGGAAAATGGCTTGCACTGATTGTGGCCGTGGGCAGATTCATAAACCTCTAGCCCAGCCACCAGCGGCCACTCCAGGCCTGTGAAATACGCCTTATAAACCAGTTGCTTGAGCATGTTTTCTTTTATGATTACACCATTATGTTGGCTTTCATTTCACACCAAATCTCTCTGTCTGCAAATAATACATCATTTCTAAAGTTTGTATTGACTTCCTGCCATATTATATAGAGTAGCGAAGGAAACTGCTTCCCTCAGTCAGTCTAGATGGCCAGTCAGAAATTAAGGAAGACATCAAGTGTCTCTTGAAAGAACATGAATCGATATATTTTGACAAGGATCAAATGCGCTTCAGATGAACCTTTTGGCCTTTCCAAAACAGCCCTTCTACCCTTGTCGAATCTCTTTATTCCTGTTTGTGAGCCTATAATGATCTGAAGTCCTCATGGTTTTTTGAATGCAGCTTAGATGGGATTTCTGAAAAGTTTCACACTGATAAAACCATTTGTTAGAGCTCAATTAATTGAAAACTAAAAATACATTTTATTTATGTAGATTTCTATCAGTATGTCTGTGTAGGTTGTGAATTGTTGTGGGTTTAACACCTAAAAGACAAAGAGTTTTAACTTTTGGCACTCACTTACCTATAATGGCTAAATGGTAACCACTTTCTAAGTTTTTTCTTCATTTTGATTAATTAATTTACTCAAATAAGATCATTTCAAACCATTTTGCTCTAATGTGACCTAAACTTTAGACACTAATTTATTGATCTGCTCTACCATCTGGCCAGCTGATGGGTCTATATCAGCAGTAAAATCAGACCAGTGAGAACATCAAGAGTCTAAGTAAAGTTCATTTGAAAATTGTATTAATTTATTAATACCTATGTTATTTTCATAATCGAGTATTATCTTTCTACAGAGTACAATAAAATTACCCCAGATCATGACATGCAGATCGCCCCAAAGCTTAAGGAACAGTAGCTGATTTAAAGGGAGATTATGGAAGATTTTTTCTTTTTCACTTCCTAAAATCAATGACAACATTTACATATGTGATATTATTGGTGTATTATTGTTTCCACTAATAATCAGATACATTTCCATAAGAGTTTTAGATTAGTTTTATACATAAAGCTGGTCACCCACTTGTGAGATGCCCTGACAGTCGGCCATCTTGAATGTACAGACGCCGGTGAGGGATAGAATAGTAGTAAAGCATGGGATAACAACTTGTTTGCCCTTGCTGGCAGTTCAGTGTGATTGAGAGGCGACAATGGAGATCATTTGGAGATGCTAACCCAACAACTAAAAGTCTGCACTACTGCAGCGCAATGCAGGAACATGCATATGCAGCACAAGAAATGGTTTCACGATCACCAAGAAAGTGAAAACGGAACCGGAGACATCAAAAAAAGGAGATGAACGTTGAATAAGCCTTCTCCAGGTGAAAGGAGCTAATGAAGGACACAGATTTTAAAAGGGACAACCAAGGGAACTTTAATGATTTCACAGTAAATGCCAGCTTGTAGAGACTTCACTTCACCTCGGATTTTTGACATACAGCGGCTACCATTACTGCAATGTGCGTTTAAAGCAGTGACACGCTAGTGAAACATCCCCATTGCATGGCTAATTCTAACTTCACAGTAATTCTCACACACTGTCCTTTTCATTAGTGGCTTTTTTTTCCAGGTGTTTCTAGTTATTTTATTGTAGGCAGTTAACAGGTTTAATTTACTTTACTATTTAATTTTAAAGTGTAGTTAGTTTTCCTTTAGCATAAGCGCTTCCGCTAGAATTGTTAAAACCTAAAAACGTATATAACTCTTGTTCCAAAACTAAAACTTCCTCAGGGTCAAAACTTATGAAAATTCTTTATTTTTATAGGTTCATGTATTCATTTAAAATGACCAATCTTTATTCTAGGGATGGGTATTTATCTTATTGTTTTGTTGCTATCGCAATAAATTTCCCATCATGATAAGAATTTTGATTTATCATCTAAAGAATAAATGATATATTTTTTCAAATCCCCCAAAATAGGTGAATTTTCAGATTTTTTTAATTTTAATTTTTCTCTGTTTTTTCCATCAGGGAATTTATAAATTTGAAGAAAGTGATTAAATATGGTTACTGTAGGATATTTAGTTATATAAATCACTCATACACATGTATGAGTTATATAAACATTTTAAAAGTGTATAATTATTCTGAGTAGTATTTGTGACTGTGGGGCTATAACTGTGGCATATACAGAATTACAATGGCCTTAGACAGACTAAAACGAAGTAATGAGTTGTTGTTTTTTTATCATGGGTTATATTGATACAACTTTAAATCCATATTGCTCAGCCCTACTGGACACCTAAGAGCTGACTGAACCATCTGTTTTTAAATGACAATTACAATATTTAGATGGGATATGTAAACAGAAGAAAGTCAGTAATGACTAACATTTAGTTTGCATTAAATGTACAAACTAATATAAATCTGAATCATGTCATTTTCAGTAGTTAAGTGTGAGGATCAAACTTCCTTCAAAAATAACTTTGTGGCAGAAAACAAACAAAATAAATCTTAAAAATTAGTCTTTAACAATGCAGATATTAGTTAGTGATGTTTTTCCACAATGTTTAAAAAATTTTAACAACATTTTTTTTTTTTTTACCGTACGGTAAAAATAAGCCATTTGTTGCATAAAAAACGCTTGATCATATATTAAATCAATTTATAATTTCTTTAAAATGTATTTTAAATTGTTGCAGAATTAAAGCCCTATCGCTATAACACTTCATTGTGCTTTGATCTCTGGCACACAGAAAAAAAAGCAAACCATTATTGTTAAAAAAAAAAAAAGCTTTCATTATCTTAACCAGGCCTTGGGACATATCTTACATCATCCTCCTGCGCAGGAGCTCACATTTATATCTATATTTTCAATTACAATTACATCTGTGCGCACTTTTCCCCTCTTATGCGAGCAATTCATTCCACGATGACTGGGGAATTCAGGTTAATATGTTGACAAGGTTTAACAACAGCGGGTCATGTTGCACAACACGCATGGCTGCCTCCGTTCGCCGCAGCAGCTGACAGGTCCTAATCATGCGCTGCCCTAAAGGCACTGGGGCAGCAGAGGCTTTTAATCACTGAATCATACACACCAGCAGCGAGGCTTCAGATTGAGATATAATTAAAGTCAAAGTTGTAATAATTGTTTCGGCTAATTGGGCAGACACGAGCGTTATGGCGCGTTTCACAGCGTCTGCTCTGACTGGGGAGGATGTTCTCCAAGAGGAGAGAGCTGCAGATGAAACCGCGGAAGGAACTGCCTTATTTTATAATATTTATTTGTTTGATTTTTCTGAATTATATTTGAAATGATAATGAAAATATATATTTCTTTTTTTTTTGGTTAGCAGTTTTGACTCGTGCATCACATGCATTCCAATAAGCAACTTGCCGTTTACAATAGGGTACTGAATGAAGCTGCAAAACGAGTCGTCCTTGATGGCGATGCCGCATCTCTCTGCAGCATCATTATTTTCTATTAATTACTCCGCCAAGCAAATGTCTGCAGGATGAACCGAGCTGCATTAGGTGTGACTGGTCTGGGAGCAGCTGCCCTGCATCCCGCCGGGCTCAGTCTGACCCCCTTTTATATTCATTTTTTTTACCCTCACTCCAATATCTTCCTCCTCTTTTTGCATCACTGAGCCGAAAGCTTGACATGCTGTAAATATATACGGCTATCATTTGGATTATGATAAGACATGTATAAGTAACAACAGAGAAAAACAGAAAAAAATCTGATTATTTCATTTATTATCTACATTTCTGAGGGCAAAGTCATAATATATATGCTTTAAATTCAACCGTGATGATTATTTCTTTGTAATCACACGGGAGGACACTAAACATCTCTCTGGATTTTTAATTAAACTGTTTACTAACTAGTTGACCCACGACCCCCGTTTTTTTATGCAGAACCTGTTCTGCAGTTTCATCAATGAACGGCAGGGGGCGGTGCTTGTTCTAAAAGTGAGCCGCAGAGATTACAGTCAAATTGATAACAAGGGTAATCAGTAAGATAACATTAGATAATTGAAGGAAATCAAGGAGCAATTTACCAAAATAAAACTCGTATTTTAAAACAGTATATTATGGGATATGTTATATCATATTCAACACGCTGTTGGTTTTATTGTCAATAATATTGTTTTTGTGTGGTTCCTGTTTTCCTTAATACTTCAAAAATGAGCAATCGCATTTCAGAGCAATAATATAGGCCTTTGTATTATATATATATAATCTTATATAATACATATGTAATAAATCCTTTTTGCATTTTTGTTGCATTTAACTCGAGAAATGTAATTTAAACCACGGATGCAGCCAGTTAGGCATTGACAATGTAAAAAACATCAGATATATTTATATAGATATATGAGGCGACAAATGAATATACAGAGCAAATGACAAAACATGAGGGGGAATAAGTGACAGATGAAAAGACGGAGGATGTGCAGCTAAAAGGCAAAACGCGGCGGTACAAAGGCGCGCACACCTTTGAGAGCAGGAGTTTGTTTTATTGCTCTTCTCCCGAGCTGCATCTGCTGTCTATCTGCAGAGAAGGCAGGAAAAGGGGTGGATGGGGGGTGAGGGGGGTGGATCAGCGAACATGCCCTGTTTAAGAAACAAACATGCAGATTAGATGGGATCTTGACAACACACGTGGCTCCGACTTCATGTCCCACAGCTCAGCTCTCAAAAACGAGGAAACAAAGGCAGCATTAGAAAAAAAAAAAATCATATAAAAACACCCCTCTCGGCGCGCGGTTGACAACATTTACCGTCACCCTACAAACAGTAAATGTAAATAATGAGATGGCATCTGCAAATAAAACAATAAGAGTCAAAACAGTCCGCTCAGGAACCCAAAAGAGTTGCACAAAAAAAAAAACATTTCTAAAATAAACATTAAATATGATGAATGTGGATTTGATGGGATTTATTCGCTTAGCTCATGCAGAAATAGTTTAATAATAGAACTTCAAACTGCATTCTGACAGAAAATGCGTTTGGTCATGTAAAAAAATAAAAAAATATCAGGAGTTTCAAAGAGAAAGAGGAGCGACGGGCGTCACGTGTGATGAGGATCCTTTTTTTATGTGCAGGAAGTTGTCACCTGTTTTTGCGCCTGCATAGGCCACATGCCAGCATCAGGGGAACATATATTCACTTTCCAGGATTCTGCTGCAGGCCAGAGGCTTATATCCTCACCAACATATTGGAATTCCAAATCATGGTTAGGATGCCTGTCAGCACAGAAAATCTGCACATTTCTGCAAAAGATTCAAATGCAAAGAACCTAGACGAAAGAAATACAATGAGATAAATAAAATAATACAATCAGAACCATCATTTTTAATCTGATAATTTTGTATTTAGGCAGCAACAAGCTCTTTATTTAACAAAAGACCTTAAAGGCTTCACCTATGATCTGCAAAACACAAACAGTAGTTCCCACTAACTGATATAGCTGACAATTATATTAAATTATAATTGTTATATTGTTTTTGCATGATAATAAATTCAAATAAAGTCTGTTAACCTAACGTGGGAATTTATTTGTATTAGTAAATGTGACATTGTTTAAAATAAATTAGTATAATAATTATTTTTTTATTTCTATTAAGAAGAAAAATAAGACAAAGAACATACACATGAAGAAAAAGTAAACCTGACTCTTCACAGCTCTCTTAAGTACTTGTCTTGTTTATATTAGCAAAAAATGGAGCGTTCTTGGATGTATGTTTTGGTTTGTCTCTGCACACAAGTCTAACAATAAAGTTTGCAGTTCACAATTTAGAAGGATAAAAAAGAAAAATCAAAGAAACGTTTTTTAGTTTAAACTTGTATATCTTAGGCATAGATATGCACATTTCTATAACACTTACCCATCCTTTTTTTTTGTTTTACGCCTTTTTTAATGATCAATACAGAAAAAAAAAGTTAGATTTAAGGGAAATCATTTCCAAAACACCAGAATGGGATGAGAATGGTTTATCCTAAATCCAATCCAATCCAATTTGTACAACACAGTTAAATTATACCTAAAGCAACTCAAGTCAGGTTAGAAATTTTATTTCTGTAGAGAAAAAAGCAGAGGTTAATGCTTTGCATTGTTGGTGTAAAACTATTATATGGAGTAAAATAACTGTCATTATTTATGAGTGCAAGTCAATATATGTAATTTAAATCTTAAGATTTCTATTTTTTCCTTGTTGTCAGATCAAACATACATGTGACACCTGATGTTTCATCTCTTAGAATACAAGTGTAGATGTTACAGGTACAAGCTACACAGTTACAAGTTTGCAAAAGTACAAGTACAAATCAGAAATTTACAAATCTACAAACTTGGATGAACCACCTTTAAATAAGAAAAATAAGTAAGCAGTTAAAACTAAAAACATATATGCATGTATATTATATGTATGTCTTTACTGAAATGTTGCTTTCAATATATGGAGTGCAGCGTTCGGTTGATGGTTCTGTTTTCTTTTTCTTCTTCTTGCCAACAAACCTTAATTGAATTACCGCCACCAGCTGGTAAGGAGTGTAACAGCGTTCTTCTCTTAATCCAATATCTGTGATTTGTACTTGTATTTATTTGCAAGGTTGTAACTTTGTAACTTGTTTTTTTTCAGAGGAGAGACATTTGAGTGTGTTTAGGAGTTGACAACAATCAACAAATACAAGTCTTTAATTTTTTTTTTAAATTATTGACATTTAAGAATTCAGACACCCACACATGGGCTTTTATTGACAGTTTTCTCACCCCATAATATTGCATTAGTCTAAAACAGATCAGGGATGGTGTAATCTGTCAGTGTTTGGTAATAGTTTTCTTTTGGTGTTCATGTTTGTCAACACTTTTCTTATTTTTATTTTGTTCCATAGTTCTTGTCATATGCTGTTTTCTTTTTGCCACATTGGTTCATTTTCTTATGCTCACCACTGCCAGTTGTTTTTAAGCTTAATTTCTTGTGTGTCTGCTATTGTTGCAATTTAGCCATGCCATTGTTTTATTGTGTAATACTGCATAGGTTAGGGTAGTGTTTTCCTTTGCCTCTCCCTGTTCTATGTTCTGCCTCAAGCCAGAGCCATCGGCTAAATAGTAGATTCTATTTGCCTTTGTCTTCTTATTTTGGCTATTGCCTGCACCCGTTTTTCCCATTATCTAAGGACTTGGTTGGTTCTTTGTTTGCTTCCTGTCACCTTGCTCAGTTTCTATCTGTAAGTTTATTATCTTCATTTAATCCTTAAATGCTGCTTGCAATCATTCATCTGCACCTTGGTCAAGGACATCAGCCCTCATAATAACAGTAGCTTTCTTTGCCCAAAAGAGGGTTCATTTATTTATTTTATAAATCAATCCTCAAAATATTGTTTGAATTTTTAACAGGAGAAAAGTTCCCATTTTCAAGTGTTGGTCCAATGAGGCAGAAAGGCCTCTGACTTGTTAATACCATGATCAGAAGATGCCAGTGGTAACTGCAATGCATCCTGGGTGCCAAACATGGTTGTTAAAGGACCGCATTGGGTGGCATTTGTAACAATTAGATCATGAATGGACAAATCCTGTCAATTTGGACTATAGTTCAACAACTTTTAGATCCAACCTGATTCACATATTTAGAAGATCATCAGGACTCTGGAGAACTTCACTGTATACAGAGGAGGTGATTCAGCCATTTGATTCAGGTCTGTTGGACCAAAGACCCATTTAAGAGGATACCTCTGGCTCTTAAGGACTGGAGTTGCTCATTCTTGGGTTATAGTTATGATGGTAACAGAGAAGGACAAACTCCAACCCAGTAGATGGCATTAGTCCGTGAAACATCCACTTGACCATCAGTAAAGATACAATGGATGCACTTGTAATGATACCTAAACCAAAGCGAAGCTTGTGGGATGTTTTCCCAGAGCCTGTGTAGTTAACACAGAGACCTTTTCACATACTTATCCACTGTTAAAAGCGTACATTTTCCCAAAATTCTTTGTGTGACAGACTGGATAGGCCCACCTCATGGAACAAAAATACATTATTTCTCTGTGTGACACATAAAAAGTCCTCACCTCATATGTTTTGGGTTTTCTAAAGGAGAGCATTAGCCATTAGCTACTTTTGTAGTTCTTTTCTTGAAGGATTTTGTTCTAATTTGACGAGCTTCACTAATGTGTTGCCTGTCCCATAATGACGTCAGTAAGGCTGAATACTGTCTGCATTCAGAACTGAAGTCCAGAGCTCCTGTCAAACCCTGGATAATGTTTTTACTGTTGATCCTGCGAAAGGTAAAGGACATGAGCGAGGAGCTACAAACTGAACTTTACATGAGTAACGTAACAGCACAAGAAATTTTGAAGACAATAGTCTTATTTACTTCCCAGCAGCAGCTGAAACGGAACTAAGGTTGTTTTTAAAATGTGAAACAATGAATTTGATTCAGTGTAGCTCTCCTAGCCCAACATGCTAAGCATCTTATTTATAGCGCAGATCTAACGCTAGCTAGGATGGTGGTGTAAGCAAACCGTACCGCCAAACAAGTTTAAAGTTTAAAAAAAACAAACAAACAAAAAAAAACCAAACTGTACACTCTGTTAAACTATTGAATTTAAAGTATGTGTTTACTCACATTTCTTAAATAAATGGAATTAGGTGTGGATGACAGAGTGTTGTGCTATGCAGCCTGAGTGGCAGCAGCGTTACAGTTTGTATCTTCCTCTGGTGTCTTCTAATATCATCCTTTTAAAAATAATAACAGATGTAAAACTGTGTCCTGATCCCATTGTTGGTGGAGGAAATATTTCAAGTTTAAATCATGTATTTCATTCTATTTCTTCTAATTTCTAAGCTATACTTAGCTTTTGAATCCTTCAACTGGCACACAGACAAACCATACATTATCAACACATCACTCCTTAACTTGCCGAACCGACTTTATTCCTCTGCAGGTTAATTAATGCAGGCCTCTTATCACCTCTTTCTGCAATTTGTTGAAAAACAAAGGCGGATCGATGTTTTCGCTAGCTTGTTTAACAAGATGGAGAAAACTCCAGAAAGCAGCCTTAATATGACAACAAAGCATTTTGAGACAGAAAATTTCATTTAGCCATTACTAAGGATGTATTTAAACATAAAAAATGCATTATAAAAACATATGAATGGGAATAAATAAGTTACAAAACCTGATTTCTTTTGAATGGCGTTCCAGTACACTGAAGTTCAGGATTTCTCTGGCTGTAAAATGGGAACATGTAGACACAAAATAGGAGCATAAATTTGCTAAAGAATTAACATGTGGCCCTTGCCATTATCTTTAGGTTTATGTTATTGTATACCCAGAAAATTGCTCACATTGTTTACTATTTGTTTCTCAGCAAAAAATATAATTAATGGTAGATTCATGTCTGATTTTTAGAAAAATCTACAACAGAAAGGTATAGAGAATACAGGCACCAAGGGAATATTGGAACTTAAAGAACGGAAATGATAGGCGGGAACTAAGATGGCAGAAAGCAAAAAAATGTACTGGAAAAACAAAACTGGATTTAATACTGGTGGGATGGAAATGTTAACCCAAAACTGATGATTGTTAATTGATAATTGATAACTGGAACGACATACAGCATGAAGTTTGGAGCTGTTTGGGTGTTGAGGTTCCATCTGATACAAAGTTATATTAGGAATAATCCCCAACAATTTAAGATCTAATTGTACAACAGAAAAATAAATTAGAAGATGTGTAGTATATGGAGTAGATAACAGCATAATTACAAATGAAAACAGATTTATTTTGGAATAAATGGGTCTTGTTTCAAGCTACTTTTTATCTTAAATCTTTACTGCAACAGAAAAAGAAAGGAAATGAAAAGTAAAGGAAAAGAGACAGAGTGGAAAAGAGAAAAGGAGTATCTGAACACAAGAAGTACCGC
Source organism: Jordanella pulchra (assembly GCA_034780135.1). Taxonomy (NCBI): domain Eukaryota; kingdom Metazoa; phylum Chordata; class Actinopteri; order Cyprinodontiformes; family Cyprinodontidae; genus Jordanella; species Jordanella pulchra. The sequence continues at coordinate 15,093 of JAUZNJ010062380.1, forward strand.
AGACTTGTACCTATATTTTACCTGTTAATATGTATGACAGGATTGTGAATTTATACTAATGTATGATGTTATTTGGACTGTAGTATTTAAAGAAAATAGATGATCAGTTAAAGAAAAAAAGGAATATAATGTTTTTACATTATTTCTTCATAACTTGGAGAACAGCTTGACGTTTGTTTAAAAAGCTGAATTCTTTTTTTGAACAATTTCCTGCCTTCTGGGCTGTTCCAGGTTTGAGCCTGATGGGCTGCTGTTCATAAATCTCCACAGCAGCCTCATTATTCCACTCTTCTCCTCTATCCAAGGTTGATCTAATCACCAGATCAACAACGGGAAGAACGGTAAGAACAAATAAAGGAGGCAAAATGAACAAATGATTAGTATGCTGTGAAAAGTACAATACGTTACTTATTTAGCATTTAGATAACTATCCGTCCTGAGGAGCAAGCTTCAAAGTTGAACTCAGTTTAGGCGAGGGGGATTAATTCTCTCCGCTGCATGCTTCATTGAATCTCTCATTACCAAACTTTGTCTGTATTGATGTTAGATTTGATTGAAGATTAGAGCATTTAGTAAATCTTGCTTTTCCGCATGTATCAGGCCTTCTTTTTTTTTCCAAGCACCCCTCCACACCCGCTGGTCAATACCCTCACTTTTATCCAGTGTCTGCTTCATTTAAACTTAATCAACTCCATCAATGAACTGGAACAGCCAAACGTCCCGTAGAACAATAGCTTTTGTCGGATAATGCTTTGGTCTTATTCCCAACCGGGTGGCGATAAACCTGAAATTACACTATGATGAACTATTTCAATCAATATGATAATGGAAATTGGCTTGGCTGACTCTTTGCAGAGCTTAAGGAAGCAGGCTAAAGCCTATGTGACATTAATACATGCTCTCTCCCCGCTGTTGGATCCCCCCCCCCATGCCTCACTTTATTGTTCCTTTTTTTCAGTGACATTGACGGCACCATATTGCAGCGCCTGGTAGTTTAATGATCTACCTGCACCAGGGAATGCTTGTTCCGAAATGGGTGCACATGCAGACGTTCTCGCACATTGTTTTCCAGCTAAATTATAGGCTTTATACTTTGTTCCACATAGTGTCTCTGCAGGATGTAGATCCATCACTGATGGCATTGTAGTAAAGCAGCTACAAACACGACTTTTGCTGCTCATCTGGACATTTTGTCCTTGTGTTCCATGCCGTGCCTCTTATGGGCTACACTTCATCATATTTATACTGCCGCCAAAAGACCAATTTCACAAGCCTTAGCAAGGCAAACGAGTGCCTCCCATCTGTTGCATGCTAATAAATATGCCACCTTCTGGGAAAACGTGGAAGCGATCATGATGATCAACTGCCAGGAGACACAGCTTACTATAAGCATGTTTATTCAGAAAGTTCTTCCTTCAGCAGTAATTGACAAATTTATTTCCCTATCAATTATTTTTGAGACAAATGTCTTTTAAAACACACAAACTAGTTTGTTTTTTCTTTGGTCTTTGTACTATTTTACCTGAGTCAAGCCTTGCCGTTCTGTCGTTTAGCATGCTGTTTGCACTGAAAATATAAAAATACTGTCAAAAAATTTCAAAGAAAAAATAAACAATTTTACAGAGTCATAAAACACCACATTTTTTGAGCCTGATTGGTGGTAAGTAGAATATTGGTGCTCAGAATCTTCTTTTTGTGACGTTTATGTTTGCCATGCACTGTATGGAGTGAATTTTGTGACATTATTGATGCAAAGAACAAATTCTGTAAATGGAAATTTGAAATAAATGCACCTGAGAGAGGAAACTTCTTCATCATAGTAACTTTTTTGTTTGGTCATATTTCATTTTTTTTAACAGTGTGTTGTTAGGGTAATCTTTTTTTATAAATGTTTTTTAAGCATTATATTTTCAATATTTTTCATACAGATTTTATGTTTTCAAATTCATTTTCATTTTTCTTTTGAGTTTTACGATTTGCATTCTTTTCAAATTGCATTTTACAGATTACTTTCTCTCCACTTTACTTCTTAGTCCCTTTCCATTATGGTTATTGGTCAATCTGTGCATAACTTTTTGAGGTGCACATAGACCAATAAAAATGTTGTCAGCACACCAATAGGAATGCATCTTCACTCCTCCATCCAGAAAAAAGCCTGCCCCTAGAAGTGAACAGAAAGTGAACTGTAAAGCAACAAACTCAATCTAAAAAATTAAATGTGGGAAAAAAATTTTGAATATAAAACCAGTAAAATATTTAAGAAAAATTTTTCAAATACAACTTTAAAATACAATGTGGGTAGATTTTCTTTTTTTTACCTGAGAAAACAGCAAAGTTACTCTGAACACTTTTTTTCTTGATTAAGCCTTTCAAATTTTAAAATCCAGATTGCATTTTGTTTTTCAATGCAATTTTCCATGTACAGAGCATATTAAATCGTGTACTGTATGTCCATTTTGTGATTTTCTTTTTAAACTTGAATTGATTTTTTTTGGTTGCAAACATAATGGAACAACACTTACTACAGACTGAAATACAGAGCATTCTTCAGTTTTTCAGCCCTCTTTCGAGCATGTTTGAGTTCAGTTTAGCCATACGCTACAGAATGCACTCATTCATAAAAAAGGAATCCAAGTGCCTGGTTTTATGACTTTTTAAAGAAACAGAGATATTTTAGATTTGATTTAGATGGATTTCTTTCTCTATGAAGAGGGATAAAGATATTACATCCATTCAATTATCTGTCATCACTAAATACCTTTAGAAAAAAATCTTTACTCACTGGACTGAGTCACACTGAATCTGTCAAAGATTTGGAAAGCCGAATGCAATGTTTTCCTGCAATCCAAAGCGAGTGGAATGCAGTGTTTTGAACCTGCAAAGCAAATGATATGTAGATCCAATCCATGGAACAGCTGGGCCCAATCGTTGTATTCCAGAGAAACCGCAAGATGCTGCTAAGCCGAACTGTGAAAAGGATCGCCTGAAGCTGCCACCATGTCCACCGGACCGTGCTGTACCTGCTCTGTCCTGCCTCCGTCTTATACCTCACGCCACCAAGGTGCAACAGCTAACGGCTAACCACCATAGCCACAAGGATATGTCCCACTTCAATGTCCACTTCAATGTCCCTTTCAAGGCTGTGAGTTATAAAATTAAGCCCTGCACATTTGCATTATGATTGCATCGGATTAAACCCCGTCTCTTCGAGAGTTGCCTGCAGATGAACTAACTGGACTGAGGACTGGGTCTCCGAGCCTCTGAGCCAAACCGAAGGGCCCTTCTTTCCCACGCTGAGCCAGCAGTAAAGTTCATCCTTCCCCTCTCTCCTTCTGATGCTTAATAATAGTTGCTCTGCTTGGGTGGAAAATAAGATAGAATAGATGTTTTGTTTGTGTGTGTCTTACCTAAAATAAGCTTTCTGATTTCAACTTTGAAGGTGTCGAAACAAAAGGGACTAACTGAATGGTACAGTGGACTGGCTAGCATCTCTACCTTCAAGCTACCTCGTGTTGTCAGTCTAAGGTTTCCCTTTGTTTCACAGCGAGAACCAGACCTGCTGTGACCAGCTAAGCTAACCCTTTATCTTTTAGCTTCATTATGGTTAATGCATTTCTGAGTCATTATTCATTCTCCACTGTAAAACCGAATGAAACCTAATTGTTTTGACTGCATTTGACTGTGTCAAGGCCTCTTCCCATTTATCTGTTATTTTTGAAGGAAAGTTTTAATGCATTAAACTTTAAAGCTTGAATCTTTCCCATAGACTTATGAACGGACTCTTACAACCTCTCCTACCCTTTTATTTGTTTTATTTACTTGTGCTCATTTTCAGTAGTATGTTAGTTTTTTTTTTTTGATTGTTAAAAAACCTGTAGTCTTCCTTTTCTGCTATATCTTTGTCACCATACTTGGAATGGGAGTATTTCTGTGTCTGTGGACGTTTATCACTCAAATTTATAGATGCGTTGTACATTACACAGCTTTTCTGAGCCCTTTTCTCATGTCTTCAGTTTAATTACAATGGATTTCAGTCCAAAGATAAGTTGAATCTCTTTAGTCTATGGCTATTGAGTTCAGTTGTATAGCTAAATTCACATTTAATACAGATAACATTAATCATAGTATCTGATTTCTCTCTATGTATAGCATTTCATGGGTGGACCATATCAAAAAGTTGAAACGAAAGATAATGCATGCAAAATGTGTAATGGTTTGGTTGAATGTAGATAGATCACATGGGCTCCCAAAATAATGAATTTGAAGTCTGAAACTACTTTAGTCTTATTATCATCACTTGTACTTAACTGATAGTATTTGTCAATTAGCTTGCCCTGTAACTTTAACTTAGCAAAGTTACTTTATATGCCACCTAACAAACTGACACCTATGAATATGTTGCTTGCCTTTGTTTCCATGTTTTACTCTCGGTACAAGAAAGAATTTGAAAGGACAGATGTGCACAACAGACGCAGCACCTTGAACATCAAAGCACAAATGCTGCAGTATTGTAACAGTGTGCCTGTGTTTCTGCTGGAAGCCTGAAAAAATGCTCACATTCAAGGCGTGCACACTCACATGTCCTGTGCACACACGTCAGCATGCCTTGCCGGCAGAAAAGGATCCAAGACAGCCCCGGAATCTAAAACTTTACAGGCCGTCTTTTTTTTCTCCTTCTTTGTCTGTCTTTGTTTCATTCTTTTAGGTGAACAGGGGCCTGAATGATAGACTCCCAACCTTTCATCTCACCCAGCAAGTGTAAATAGCTGTCATGTTTGATTGGCGTTCTGACGTGCACAAGTGATTCCCTAGAACAGAAGAATAAAATTCAGGGAGGACCCAATGAATGCCTTCAAACCTTAGAGGTAATGAATGAGTGATTATAGGAATGTCTGTCTTCTACATTTGAGATTTCTTGTAGTAAAAATGCTAAAGATTTTTCATGTCGTTCAAGGTTTTACTCCACAAGATAAAATACAGTTTACTGACTCAAAAACTAGTGATATTTCATTATTAATTATTTTTCCAGTTAAATGCTATAGATGGATTTTCATAATAATAATAATCGGATAGCCTCTGGACAAATGCACCAACCCTCTTCCCCCTGCAAACTAACCACAATAGACAGTTTCACAGTATCAAATCATGAATTGATGATATTATGATGCAGATATATTTTACTCAACATTATTGTAACTCATTTAGACATTGTTAATATTATTGTTGGTTAAATGTACCCAATCGTTGATCTTTTTTGTTAAAACACTTGACTTATAACTGTCATTTTTTTATCTAAATGTTTGACCCACATGCAGATACATTAAACACTCAAGAGACTCGTGTTAGTTTGAATATTTATTTTTACAAACTGTTGGAAAAGGAAACGTGGACTGATTTTGTCCAGTTAAAAATGATTCAGGCCCTGGGCAGCGTCGAGAACACAGGTGAGCTTTAATAAGAGTGGAGGATTCTAGAAGTCGAGTTTCCAAAAGAATGCTTATTTGAGAATGAGATGAGTTTCACCGAGGGGTCTCAGCCTGGGTCTGAGAGATTAGGGCTTTCGGGATAATCAAGGTGGTTGGAGGTAAATAGACCAGTACGTATAATGGGAGGGAGCACAGGGTTGGATCACTGAAAGTAGAACTAGGAAGTGAAGAGTTGGAGCTGCCAGCCAGATTCCTGAGACTGGAGATCAAACTGTCATTTTGCAGGTGGGGTTTAGAGAGCAGGACTCTGAAAAGAGAGCAAGACTTTGAAAAAAGAATCCAATTACTCTTCAAAGGTAAATCTGGAGCAAAGCACAAGGTAAGTCGTTTTTCAAAGAGAACAACTAAGAACTAGAAAACGCACAGAGTGCAATGGTGGGGGTGTGGATTACTTTACGGACCCAGGATTCGAGCCAGACAACAGAGCAGTTTAAAAGGTTTATTTAAAGAGTTCAGGGACGGCAGCGGGAATCAGGCACAGGAACTGGTTCCTCTGAAGGAAGGTACAGAGGTGAGTACCCTCACTGATTGTCCAAATAGTTCATATATATAAAATGACTGACCTCAGGTGAGAGGAAAGCCCAGAGCAAGGGTCGGGACGGAGTAACCAGAGGGCAGCAGGCAGTCAGAAATCTGATAAGAAAACATGGTCTTTTTGTCAGGTAGTATTTGATCTAGGCACTGGTTGATGCAACAACCTTAGTCTTTTGGAATTTCTCACAAAGTAAGTCAGGCTAAATCACGTTAAATGCAGTGGGGAAATCAAAGAACATGATCACCACTGTGCTGGCGCCTTGTCTAAATCATTGTGGTTTGTTGAGGCAGGTGTATAATGGCATCTTCGACTCCAACTCCACAGCAATAAGCAAACTGCAGTGGGTCCTGATAACTGCTGGTTTGTTTGCTGAGGTGAACCAACATAAGCCTCTCTGGGACTTTTATGATGTGGGATGTCAGGGAAACAGGTCTATATTAACTGAGGACTGTTGGCCGAGTGATCTTTGGGTCTGGAACAAGGCAACAGGTCTTCCATGTTGAAGAGCTGCTGTGCAATCCCACAGAGCTGCTCTGGATAATATGGCCAAATGCCAACTGCCAACAGTTCAATATCTGGGCTGCAGTGATTAATCTTCACAGTAATAGTCCCTGGATGACACCATCTGCTGTTCACAAGCACTGCTAACTCACCTCCTTTGAATTTTCCAGACTTCTTTAAATATATGTGTGCTATTATGGTCAGAAAGCCTGGCAGAGAGATTCTGGGTTCCAAGATAGGATCCTGCATTGCTGATATTCTGGTTGGGTCCTTGCTAGAGCTTGGAGTTCTTCTAGCTTATTTCCTAAAGATCTTACATTGCCCATGATGACTGATTGAAGAGATGGTTTACATTTCTTTTTCCCTCTCTTCTCCTTGCCCCTGCTCTGTATGCTTCTGGAGGAAGTTGATGTATTATTTCAGCTTTAGAGATGTTAATTAGCTGCTCCCGCATGTAAAAGTCAACTTTCTATGGTTACTGCAGTTACGCATCATACCAAGTTTCCAAAAAGGACAAAAATATCAGTAAAATCCCTCCAGTTTCACTGCACTCAACAACAGAGGCGAAAAACATCAGAAAAATGAAACTCTGATCCAAAAACAGAGGAACTAAATTTTTCCTAAAAATATCAGAGTAAAGCTACCAGAGCTGCTCCAACATGAAGCCACCTTTAAGTAGCGCAATTCTAGAATTCAACTAGGTAAAAGCCTGTTTTGTCATTATATTTGGCATTTAGTCCCTCTAGCAATCATCACTTCTTTCTTAGGGTCTTCTCCAGATGAAATGCTCACAATAAAGGACACCAAAATACCTAAACTCCTCCACTCAAGGCAAAGGCTGACTATGCTTCTGCTCTTTTACAGCAGTAGGATGAGCAGGCTTTACTTTTAAGTCAACATTGAAGCCTAAGCCAGGCATGCCCAAAGTCGGTCCTCGAGGGCCGCTGTCCTGCAGCTTTTAGAGGTTTCTCTGCTTCAGCACAGCTGATTCTGATGACTGCAGTTCAGCAAAAGGCTGTTAATCAGCGATTAGTGGAAATCAGTTGTGCTGAAAGCACAGCACAGCAGTGAAAAAACAAGAAGGAGCAAGGCAGTGTGCCTTGAGGACCAGGGTTGATAAACACTATGTTAGACTAATTGGATGTCTTCTTGTTAAAGAGATTTAAGGCATACAATCAATGACTATACTTAATAGAATGTTTAAAAAGAAACCAAAACACAATTGTGCTTTAAATAATGTCACTGTAAAATTCGGTTTACAGTGAACTACAGATACCAGGCTAACTGATGAACCTTGCCTTTAGGTTTTCATCCTGACTGTGGAACATTGGACCAGCTCTACACGTTTTGAAGGGGTGCTCGAGTTAATCAGAGTTTGCACAACTGGTGGACCTGAAGAAGGTTTCAACCATGTCCCTCTTGTTGCCCTGTTGTCTTGTTGCCTGTGGAGCTAGTTAACAGTTACTTTTTGTATCTCTACTTCTTTCTGTATGTCAGCTTCTATGTCCTCGGCAGATGGCCGCTCACCCTGAGCCTGTTTCTGCTGCAGGTTTCTTCCTGTTTAAAGGGAGTTTTCCTCTCCACTCTCACTACATACTTGCTTGGTGTGAGGCATTGCTGTTAAGTCAATGAGTTGATGCAATCAGCTGGCTTTCCTTAGATAGGAAACTAATCTGACTGTATGATCTGATCGAATTCTCTCTGTGACGTTCTTTGAGATGTCACTTGTTTTGAATTGGTGCTTTAAAAATAAAATGAATTGAATATAATTTAAAAGGGTCATGGAAGAGGTAAATGGAGCAGGTAAAGCAAAAGGACAAAGCAATTTCAAAAAGGATTTGAAAATTGAATTTGTAAGAGAAAATTGAAATGAAATAAGGAATTATCTTTCTAAATGTGTGATTAGGAAAGTTATTTATAATCAAATTAATGAATAGTGGTTTTTAAATCTTAATTTAGAAATTTGAAAATATATTTATGAATTACATTTGAGAAAGCCGAAATACAAATTCAGTCAAGTTAATAGATGTCAAAATGGCCTGCCAGAGTACCTCCAGTGTATACCCAGAAGGCTGACATTACCAGAGTTGTTTTTTACCGTAGTGTGTTAAACTGGTGTAACAATGCTATATTGCATTGCTACCTCCAAGTTTTCATTAGCCGTTATACATCAGCTATCTGTTGAACATACCTGTCAAATTTTGGATTTGAAAATATGGGAAATTTTTATCAAATCTGCTGCAAGCCATGCAAAATAAAATCTAAAGAAAAAACACTTGACAACCAATTTGAAACTACAACTTGGTGGTTAGATTAATGCTTTTTTTATTTATAAAAATACAATTGTATGATAATATAATATGGGATTTTTATGGTATTCTGCTAATACTGGAGGACAGCTGGAAAAAGGGGTAAAATACGGTAGTCCGCCGGCCAAAAAGGGAGACTTGACAGCTATGCTGTTGAAACAAACAAATGTGATCGGCTTATGATGGATAAACACAAGTCAATTTCTCATGCAGACCATTGCAGAGAAAAAAGGAAGGGGGAGGGGGCACTAAAGGGATCAAAATTACTTTATATCCTACTAAAAATTATAAAACATTAATTTAAAGAAAATTTTAGATGGGATACAGGGATTGTATTTGTAAATCACCACATTACCTGTCCTTTAAAACAAGTATTATATATCGTGAATATCCATCAAGTCTGCATTATTGTCAAGTTTGTTAAGTTTGGAAACAAGATAAACTTTTCACTATTTACTATCACACATTGGCTTTTACTGTCAACAGCAACTTCACTAAGTACAGCTGTCCAACTGGTCGTTAATGCAATTTTCTAATTGGCCAATCATATGGCAGCGAACTCAATGTATTTAGGCATGTGAACATGGTTGAGACAATCTTCTGCTGTTCAAACCAAGCTTTATATTTGGAAAGCAAGGTGATTTAAGTGACAATTGAATGTGGCATGGTTGTTGGTGCCAGTAGGGCTGGTCTGGGTATTTCAGAAACTCTTGATCTACTGAGATTTTTTATGCAAAACCATCTCTAGGGTTTACAGAGAGTGGTCTGAAAAATAGAAAATATCAAGTGAGCGACAGTTCTGCAGTTGCCAATGGCTTTTTGATATTAGAGGCTAGGGAAGAATGACAAGAACTGGTTCGAGCTAATAGAAAGGCAAAGTAATTCAAATAAACACTCGTTGCAACCAAGGTATGCAGACGACCCTATTTGAATACACAACATGTCAAACCTTGAGGCAGATGGGCTACAGCAATAGAGAACCCCACAGGGTGCCATTCATGTCAGATTAGAACAGGGAACTGAGGCTACAATTCATACAGGTTTACCAAAATTGGACAATAGAAGATTGGAAAAACATTGTCTGGTCTAATGAGTCTTGACTTCCGCTGCGACATTTGGATGGTTTGGTCAAATTTTGAAAACATGGATCCATCCTACCTTGTAGCTATGGTTCAGGCTGCTGTTGGTGTAAAGTTGTGGGGGATATTTTTTGGTACACTTTGAGTCCCTTTGTACCGAAAGTATTTAGCATTGTGTCAACACCACAGCTTACCTGAGTATTGTTGCTGACCATAATCCCATCCCCTTATGACCACAGTGTACCCATCTTCTGATGGCTACTTCCATTCATCATAAAGCATAAGTCATCTCAGAGTGCTTTCTCAAACATGAGTGTATTGTACTCAAATGGCCTCAACAGTCACAAAAATCTTTGAGGAATATTTCCAGTACCTTGTTGAATTGATTCCACAAAGTATTAAGCCACTTCTGAAGGAACAAGGATGTCCAAAGGGGGTGCTAGTAAAGTGTACCTTATAAAGTGTATATGTAATAAATATGCTCATTCTGCTTTTTTATTGTGCAAAAATACTTTTTCTACCTATTAGTCAGAGACAACCTCACCTGCTAGTAGTAAATATTTGCTGTTAGACATAAAATATGGATACATTTTATGCTGTATCCCTCAACTCCCACCACACCAGTTGCATTCAGACGAGTTACTGTACTTTGAACATGTATCATGAACTATGTACAGTGATGGCTTGTTGCCTTGACACATTTCTTTATTTGGCCTCAGAATCATAGTACTGATGCATTTTACAATTACTTTTTTTGCTTTGATTTTAATGCACAAAGCTCTCATCGGCACTCCAATGGGCTGGAACTGGCAGGAAGTAAAAAAACGATTAAACCAAAGAGAATATATGCATCAAATGAAAAGCAGATGAAAAAAATATACAATTATGTTCCTGATTGCCTCGGTTATATTTTCTCTGGTTGCTCTTGCCAGCTATCAGTGGAACCTGGCCCAAATCGTCCGCTTCCAGGAGTGGGCGAAGCCCCAGAAAACATCACATCCTAACGGTGCCATCTCCTGCTGCATTGGTTTCCTCAGATCCAGGGCCAGCGTCCTCCCCTCATTCCCCTCTCCTCTTTGCTATGCTCATGCCTTCTCTGTGTCCCAGATAATGGAGCTTCTGTCTGCCAAAGGGTCTGTGGCTGCCCGGGAGTAATGACCTGAGGGGGTACTTTGTGACAACCAGGGTATAATAATGCCTCCAGCCACAGACAAAGCAGACCCAGGGGGTCAATTTTTAAATACTTTTATGTTTTTCACTGAGGGTGAGAGTCGTTTATTTTTATTGTAGGCTTCATGAGACACATACACACCAGAAATAATGTTTTTTTTTTGTTAAGTAATGGGATGTTCCATGCCCCAAATGTTTAGTTAAAGAATATGCACCAGCTTTGTGCTTCCCCTCTCTGATGAAATCTTTTTTCCAAAGAGCTTTTTCACACATGGCTGTAGGCCTCAGTTTCTTCGATCAAAACAGTATTATTGAGGTTCACAAGGGAGTGAAGAATCACCTGTGAATGAAAGGCCTTTCCTAATGGGTTAATTGTACCAGAAGCAGAAGGGCTTGCCCCATTGAACAGTGGAGGTTTGCAGAACACAAGCCAGTGGAAATGATGTCAAGCAATGTGTTGCCTGTTTTGCCCTGAAGGCCCAGAGTTTGTCTGTCAGCAGTTAAATGCCTTCTTCCTATCCTCACCTTAACACTCAACAATCAATTTACCTCCTCAGGAACCATGAACCCAAGGATTTGACCTTGCAGACTAAAGCTTGCTTTCCCCTTATCTTTCACACCTTATAGTGTTTGTAATAGCAAAAATAGTTTGATGTTTTTTTCTAGGATATTGCTACAGGCCAATTTATCTGACAAAAGCATAATCATGGCCTTAATTTATATAGAAAAACTCTTATTCATGAGTGATTCGTAAGACAAGGCATCATATTTAGTGAGACACCTCTAGTTCTGTGAGCTCTGGTTGTCAACAGAATTAATTGAGATATAAAGCAACTATGATCTTAATATTTTCATACATCTTTTACATAGACTGCTGCATCTGAGTGTCTCATTTACAAAGAAAAAAAAACAAAAACAAAACACTAATGATATGGTTGCACAAAAAAACAAAACAAAAAAAACAAACAAAGTTCATCATATGTTTGTTCTGTTATTCTTACTGGTCCTCCCCTATGACAAACACTCAATACACAAAAGTAAGAAATACCACAATGTTCTGCTCACCCATTAAGACCTCATGGTCCTAATGAGTGAAATACATTAAATCTGCCCGTCCACAGGCAACACAAGCTTTGGATGACAATCATAAGCAAGTCTTTGAAATAGATCTATTTAAAGCCCACAGGCAAGCTGTTCAAGAAAAGGATTCATTCAAAGAACCTAAAAAAAGGATTGCTGGGCGTGCAGGTGGCGCAGTGGTTAGCGCGCACGACCCATGTACGGAGGCCTTAGTCCTCGACGCGGGCGAC
>JAUZNJ010062391.1:0-27480 GCA_034780135.1 Jordanella pulchra
CCTCCATCGTACCTCCCAGTGAACATCAGGCACTTCTCCACTTGTTTATTTTTTTGTTTAAAGCCAAGTCAGCTCAGATTGTCTCTAATGATCTCAGTCTGTTATCGTATAACAAACGTTCTTATTTGTTGTTTTTAATGCTATGATAGATCTCTTCCAAACAACCGTTGGTGTGTAATAAAAAAAAAAAAAAAAACATCAGTGTTTTAAAACTAGTAACATAAACTGCTTTAAAGTAAACAGGCAAATTCCAGGGATAAAACTTATCAAACCTGTTTAAGGCATTTTTAAAATCTACTAATATTTTTTCAAAAAAAAAAAAAGGATTAAACTCTTTTGGACATTAAGTTGTTTTTTTTTTTTTCCAGTGGGTGGACATTGCCAATTTGAGTTCTGCAGTTTTAATAGAGCTGCTACTCCAAAAATCTGACTGCTTCAATAACATCACTGCTTTTGGTAAAGATAATTTTGTAAAGAAAAAAAAATTAAGGGTATTAATTGGGTCAGATGAATCTCTCTGATTAAGATCAGGCTCTTTTATTTGGACATTTTCCCTCCAGCTGTAGCCTCTCTGGTATCTCGTCTCTCACTTTTTGATTCATTGGCCAAAATTAAACAGTTCTTTCCTGATATCTGCCAGACCTCTGGTTCAGGTTTAATTGCTGAATATGGAAACACTGCCACCGTGTGGTTAAAAAGAAAAAGCCTAAACTGCTGGTCTTTCTGCTCGTTCATGTTTCTCCTCTGTGTTGTTATCATGTCAGGCCATAGTGATGGTGCTGGAGTCAAATGGGGACACTGCCAGTAACATGATGATGAAACTTCTGCAGTCCTTCTGGAAAACAGGCCTCATCACCGTGGATCAGATGAACAGGGTAAGGCCACCTAAATTACACTAGATTTCCAGACTCTTTAATATATTTCCAGACTGCTGTTCATCACCTCTATGTTTCCATTCAGGGTTTCCAGCGCGTTTATGACGAGCTGCAAGAAATCAGCCTGGATGTGCCTCATGCCCAACCCATCATGGAGACCTTTGTGGATCTCTGCTACCAGGAGTCTGTCATCACCAAACAGTTGCGGGATGCTTGTCCTTTCAGGTTAGTTCTTCATCAATCCAGTTTTCATTTTTAAAACCTTTATTTATAGTTATGCCAGAAGCAGAATTCATGACGTTAAGAACAATGTTCATGGATTAACAAAACAGCTGCCAGTCCCTAGATCATTTTGTTAGTTTTCTTATTTGATAGAAAAAATAAAACAAAATAAAAAATCCACAATCTATGAAAGCTGTTCAGTTAATTATCAAGTTTTGTTTGTTTTTATCACATTGGTCAGATCATAATCAAAGCTAGAGGTATATTAGAGAGGCATGAAATGTATTTGCAGAAATTAATGGTTCTCCTAATAAATCCTGTTTACATTTTTTTGTCTTATTAGTTATAATTTATTATGATAAATTAGAAACTAAATCAGAAAGCAGGATTTATTCAAATGTTTTTCTGAAAGTTTGTATTTTCTAAATTTAGATTTGGGGAAAAAAAAATGAGCTTGATAAATGAAAGTTTTGCAACAGTAAAAGGAAAAAAACAATGATGAACCTGTGTGGTTTGATCACCCCAGGCTTTCAGATTTTGAAAGCTTGCTTGCTCCAGACTCGAGTGTTGTAGGACTTTACTGCAACCTCTTGGCGAAGAAGTCCTTACTTCTACTTACATGCATTGGTCTGAATGCTAGATACAACTCTCTCTACTTTTCTGTGTGGCGACAAACCCACTTGAAGCGTTTTACTGCCACCTAATGGGCTTGAGGGAGAAATCTAAAGTCTTACTCTTGTGAAGTTGTTTCAGTTTATATACAAGTTATATCAGTTATATACATTTCTTTTTCTATTATATACAGTATTAATGGACTATAAAATACAAATAAGACACAATCCTCTAAAAAGACTTAGATGTTAAGTAGCTTCTAGTTTGTTGTAGCAAACGGAAATAAAAAAAAAAAGAGGCAGGTTTAATATTTTAACATTTATTTAAAAATGCATATAGGAATGTCTAAGTAATAAACAGGCATCATGTTAACAACATCACTCTGGAAAAATATGTGAAACATAAAGACTTTTGTATGATATTAAAGAGTGCTAGGTGCTGAGCCTTTTTCTGTTTCAGTGTTTTGTCGTAAAGCCAACCTATATGAAACCTCACCATTTAATTCCTGTTCTGGATTTAATCCTAATAAACATTTAAAACAACACAGATAAGTAGCTGATTGAGTTGCCTTGTCAAGTAAACCTTCCATAGAGCCCTGAGAACATTTAAAGCAGTATAGAACAATCTCCTATTGTTGATCACTTTTACTGGGGATTGTCCAGCGTGTCCAGAGTCGGTCCTCAGGGGCTGGTTTGCAGCAATGTTTTAGTTCTTTTCCTGATTCGACACATTAGAATCAACCGTTTGTTCATTACTCTCTGCAGAATTTTCTAACATGCTTAAAATGTACTTGGACTTGCAAAAATCTGTTTGGCTTTTAGCTAGCAAAGCAAGCATGTACATGTGTAACACATTTTAAATACAATTTTGTCCAACAGAGGGCGAAAGCGCTTCGTCAGTGAAGGAGACGGTGGAGTGATCAAGAACTAATAGATGGAAAGAAGAGGAAGGGGGGGGAGGGGAGTGCAGCCTGTCCCTCAGCCTCTGCGTCCGTGTGATTCCCAACCTGGAGCGTTCCTCTTCTGTTAATGTCATTTCACAAACCAGCATTCATGTCAAACAGAGGAGCTGCCTGGGCGCTCGGATCCCTTCATGTTGTTCATTACAGTTTGTGAAAATCTTTCAGTCTCTGGAGCTGTTGAAACCCTGCTGGCTCGCTCTTTGTACCTGTTGGGAATAATTCAAGTTGGAGCTGTGGGTGAACGGGTGGAAAGTCCTGAGTTTTGGTTGGTGAGGGGGTCAGTTTTTTGGGGGTTTTTTTTTGTTTTATTTCTGCATTTTTGCCATGTTCTTTTTTTTTATTTTGCAGACACTAACAATGAGGGGACACCGTCAAGTTAGTGAGCTCAGCAGCAAACATCTAAATCTGCTTATCCTCTGCTACAGACTATCTGAAATAATTTCAAAGAAATTGTTTTCTGTACATTCTTATTCCTGTGTTTCTCTCAGTTCTTTGTAAAAGGGGGCTTCTTGGTCACTTAGACCATGTGTTTACTTTGTAAAACATCAGTCGCATTGAGACACCATTTAAGCAGATATACATGAATCATCATCTCTGGAATTTAAGAGAGAAAAAAAGGAATTGGGGTTAATGTGTGTAAAGGATAGTTATGTAAAAACGAAACGTTCACTTATAAGGGGATTGAAGATTTTTGCTTCCAGTTACGTAATGTATGCAACTACAGTGGTCAGCTGATGAATCTGAAGAGGGTGGGAACATGTTTTCAAACTAAGCTGGGATTGGTTTAATACCTGAACAAACTTGTTCCAGCAGTTTCATACCTTGAAATAACAGTTTGTCAGTAAGACTTTTCTACCCCCTGTCTGACAGTTTTACATGTTGACCAAAGTTGTTCAAAAATATTTGAGTTTAAAACTTTCATTCAATAAAT
Organism: Jordanella pulchra; assembly: GCA_034780135.1. Classification (NCBI taxonomy): domain Eukaryota; kingdom Metazoa; phylum Chordata; class Actinopteri; order Cyprinodontiformes; family Cyprinodontidae; genus Jordanella; species Jordanella pulchra. Next base: position 3,602 of record JAUZNJ010062391.1, read on the forward strand.
AAAAATGCAACAATATGGGCTTTATTTTTCTGTTCTTTGCATAAAAATGTACGGGAAGAGCAAGTTTTGTTTTGTTCAGCGCACGAGCAACTTAGGAAGATAAGTTCCAGAAAGTATTAACTAGTGGTGATGTTTACATTGGAAAACAATTTTCCAGTTTAACCTTATTACTCGGCTCTAAACCATTATCTTAAAAAAAGAAAACAGCACACACACCTACTGAGACATCTTCCACCTAAACTAGGGCAGTGGAGGAAAGGAGCGGAGTGGTAACTCTGGAGGAACTACAGAGGTAGAGAGAAACTGTTGACCTTAAAGTTGTGGATTGTTAAATTCTTGACTTAATTCCTTTAAGTAGAAGGTGCTCTGATCACACAAGACCAAAATTAAATGTTTTCAACCCCATGCAGTTTTTTAATCCTGGAACAATAACACTTAAAAATAGACATTTAGTCACATGATATATACTGGGATATGATCTTCCAAAAAAAAAGAAGCTCGTTATCTGTGGCAAATTCTAAAGATTGATGTTCACAGATTGTTCAATCAGGTTGATCCTATTGCTTCTTGCATAGAAGAGCGGTCTTTGAAATCACAAAAATATTTAGGTTTTAATTATGTGCGTCTAAGCAAATACAAATTAAACATTGAGCTTACAAAATATTAATCTAGGTTTCAAAACAGCAAAAGAAGCGGTTGGTTGGGTCATTTTCTGCAGTTCTTAGCCCAAGCTCAAAGACAAAAAACTAGCTAAATAGATGCAACAAAATAACAGACAAAAAGTGAATTTTAAAAAAATGAGACTCAGTGGAAATTATGTAGTTCTACAGTTTATGGGTCAAAATGTAAGGTTAGCAAAATAAAGTCGTGGTGAATTGTTTGGCTCAATCTGGTTGACAACAATTCAAGCGATCCCAGATGCCCCCTTTACTGCGCCTTGGTTTTCGTAGATGTTTGATGGACCTTTACTAGGAACAAAAACCCCAAACGTTCTTGTTTTTATTTCCCTGTTTTTGATTTTTATCAAACACTACATCGTAAAACCATAGCATCCATCATGTTGAACATTTTACAATATCCCCCTTTTCTTGTAGTGGATGATTTATGGAAGGTGCAGGTGAATCGCTCCAAAACTACACTAGTACACGTCAGTGAAAGCCAGCCGTCCAACCAGGAAGTGGCTAGCAGGCTAGCCAGCGCAGGATCATGAGCAGCTGAGAATCAGTGCGTTTCCACAGGTCAGTCATTAACCTTCTCAATGGACAATATGCCAGAACGGCGAAATAGAGCCGTGTTTATGAACAGTTGGACTGAGTGATGTGATGTTTTCATATTTGATGATCGTAGAGGCCAAAACCCGCGTTAGCTTTTAGCGTAGCAGCGTAAAAAGCATGAACGGTAACGATACGCTGCGTACCCACTGTATGTGCAAAACAGGTGTCTGTGACATATACTCTAAAGTTAACACCTTATATAGAACATCTATTTGATTTTAAATGTATTTGTTGATGAATAAATGTGCCAAAGCCTATTAGAATATTTCTATCTCAACATTAGCAACGGTGTACGTGGCTCCCAGAAGGATAGAAATCACAACAGCAGGATAAAATAGTTATATCTTACTTATTTCAATTAAATGCAAAGACTTAACGTTTCTAATTTTGTAGAGCTACATAGATAAACGATTTTAGGTTAAACTATTACATATAAGTGTTGGAATTATATGTTTTATGTTTGCTTTTTTTCCTCCAAAGATCGTCTATATAAACATGTTTTACATATAAAGACAAATGAAAACGTCCTCTGGTCCTATATTTCGATGCATAAAAACTCTATTTATAGCATTATTAATTGGCATGATGCATCCTAAGACATATACGATCCAACGGTGTATGAATTTATACACAATTTGACGCCTTAAGGTTAAATAAAGCATGGATAATTAAAGTCGTTTTAATGTGATTCAGGAGAAAGAGATGCTGTACACTGCCAGTCAGCTGACTGAAATATGCTCATGTATTTATTTATTCTAACAACACTAATTTTCCTTCACCATTGCACCGTATCTCCACAACATTGTAAGGAGTGTGTCAGTTAAGGGGAATTAAGCGCCCGCCGAAATGACAAATATATATATTAGTGATATGCACAAGGTAATATTTTGTAAAACTTGTGAAACAATACATTATAGTACCAAAAGTATTCTCTCACCTGCTTTGACTTGTTGATGAATTTAAATGACACCCCATTGTTAATCTATAGAGTCAAATATGACATATTTTGCAGTCATAAGAGCTTTAACTGTGTCCAAGGCTCTCTCTGAGGTTTAAGTATGTTTGAATAATATTTTTTTTTCTCCAGCAGCACGTTTGTGAAGTCATTTGTTGGAGAACAAGGCCTGGCTTTCAGGGTTCACTTTAATTCATCCCCTTCTTACAGGTTGAGGCCGGGACTCTGGAGTCCACAAACGCCTACTAAACCTTTGTCTTTATTTTTCTTCCATTTCTTTATGGACATTGCTTTATTTAATGATGTGTAGCCAAGGGTAAAGGGCTATTTTTAAAACTATTCCCACCAAGCTGGGAACAGGAAATGCTCTCCTGGGTGCACTTAGATTTCCTTACATTGGACCTAAGCGGCCAAATTTAAAATTTTATCAATGCTATACAGTAAAAACAAGTACGGTTGTCCCGGTTACCTGGCAGTTCATTTTACCAGATTAAGAAGCTCAATTAGTCTCTCCAGTCACGGCGTGCTTTAGCTCTCTAGCCTAAATCTGAAAGCTACACAGAAGTTTTAAGGTTTGCAGCGACTGACTTTGCTAACACTTTGTGACCTCTGCACACTGCAATCGTCTGAATTCACTGCCCCTCCGTACCACCACTTAAAGGGCCGAGTTACCAATTATTTCCACCCTTTGTGACCCTTTTTTCTGTATGCCTAAAATCTTGATTGATATTTGATATCTCTGAGTCCAGGGAAATATTTGGATTATATTACTTAAATGATTTCTGTGGGTGAGAGAAAACTTTTGGCATTGTAGTGTATTTTATACTATCTCAGTCATTCTTTCAACTATTTTACATCTGCATCTTTTAATTAAACGTGTCATCAAGGGATAAATACCCAATTTATCTACATATTCTTTCAAATCTCTCTCTCAAAATGTTTTACTTCCTCTTTAAAAAAAAAAAAAGAAAGAAAACTCATTCAAAATAGACTCATTGAACATAAAATGTATCATACAGGTGGTTTTGTTGTTACACCTGGAATCATTTTATTTCATAATAACAGGATTTTTTCTCTCTTCAGAAGGGCAGGATGGGCAGGCAGAGGAAGAGGGTGGCGACAGGTGACGCTCCTCCCCATTTAAGGAGAGATGAGAGGCCCTCTGCATTTAATCGCAAAGAGAAAAAGAAGAAAACCGATATCGGGAAGGTGTTCATCAACATCTCCATTGGGCTCTGCATATTCAGTCTCATCTGGTTCTTTTATGCCCTCTACATGCGGTCCAGCCTGTCAAAGCGCGTGGTGACTCTGCATCCATCACCTCGCGTCCTCGACGCCAACAGCACCGCTGCGAAGGTTTCCTCTGAGAGGTTCTGGGGCTCGTACAGGCCGCAGGTCTACTTTGGCATGAAAACGAGAAGCCCCAGGTCCATTGTGACAGGTAGGAGGCCCATTCACAGATAGTTAAAAATCTGATTTGTTTAGGGTTTGGAAATTTCAGCAGAGTGTTTAAAATGTAATTGTTAAGATACAGTGCTTGTAGGACTGGTGGCTAAAAGGATTCAGTTTATTTTGGACATCTGTACAACTGTATTTGTGGGGCTGGCAGGTATTTCCTAGAAATAAAATCTCATTGTTTTCAGAGCTAATCTGTATGAATCATTACTTTTTGAAAATGCATCCCTTCTTGGAGTTTTACATGAATTCAAAATGCAACCAAAGTCAGATGATAAATATGACAGTTAAATAAGTTGTCAGGTGCTGCCATTGTAAAAAATTAAAAATATAAATAATGTTTTCAGCTATAGTGGTATTACAATAGGGAACTATGATCTCTTGACATTTTCAAGCTGAATGCTAATATACAATTTTTATGTCAATGTTTCTCATTTCATTAAGGAAAGATGGGACCCTAATGTCGCACAGGAAAACTTTTGTAACAATCAGCTTTAGATAAACATCTAAAATGGTTTAAAATAACCTGCTGCCATATAGAAATACTAGCAGTTTATGTCATCTCAGCATAAAACTGCTCGGCCCTATATCACTAAATAAAGGAAACCCAAGGATCATATTGCAATGACTCCATAAACTCGGGTCATCATCCAGTCCTATATTTATGTAATTCAGATTATTTTATACCGTAGCAGTATAAGAAAAGTGTGAATTTTCTTTTAAAGAAATTAATATTTTAAGTTTATTTAATATTGTAAATATAGAAAATATACATGTATGAACTTGGGTACACATTATGCCTGTTTGGCTTTCTATCCACATATTCTTGGTGGGCTGATTATTATTTTTTCCCTGTTAATATTTTAGCTTATCAACCATTTTAAAAAACACAGTTTTCTACTGAAGTAAATGGTGATTGCCTTTCGTGTTTTTCATTATAAAACTAAATATTTATTGCATTCAGAGTTATAAAAAGAAATAGACTTAAGGCACAAATACAGATTCATTCAGATTTATTACTACCTGTGTGAAATGTATGTAAAAAAAAAAAAAAAAAAAGAAAGAATAAACCTTCACTTCTAATACATGGCAGTGGCTGGTTGTAATAAAATCTCCAGTGGTGCGGCTGTTTTAGAGGAACAAGTTGTCAACATTTCGAACCTGTTTGGGATGTTTGTTCCTAGAGTTTACGATGATTTAAAATCAGCCAATATAACACAAGGTTAAAAATACAAAACGCACCATCATACTCATTTAAGACGTGTGGAATTGGTTATAAAACAGCCCAGCTGGTTCTCATTTAGAAACTCTTCAAGTGAACCTAAATAAAGCAGATATTATCTCTGCAGCAAAGGAGTGTAACCTGTAATCACAACATAGATTATAGCTTATAGGATGGATGAAACATTTTACCAATGAAGAAAGATTTAACCAAAATAGTTTAACATTTAACAATAAAACTTCCATTCTTCCTGTGGCCAAATTGCATATTTTATATTCCATTTCTTTTTTTATTATTTGTTTAAAATGCTTTTCAATTTTGGGAATTTTGGTTTTCTTGCATGATACAGATTTATTTCTCCCATTTTACGCTGCCTTTTTTCCTGCAGGGATGATGTGGATGCGTCAGTTTTCCAACTCTGACATGAACCTCAGGCATACTTGTGAACAAGGCGATCATTTGCAAGGCTACGGCTGGCTGATGCACGACGGATTGACGTTTGGCGTCCAGGAAATTCGAGATAATGACTTCACACTGACCACTGAGTTTGTGAAGAGGGTTGGTGGGGATCATGGAGGAGACTGGACCTGGAGGATCACAGCCAAACAACACGTAAGCTGTAACCGAGCTGCTGCTGATGTTATGCATGCGCATCCCTTTAATACCACAATGACGCTCTGAGTCATTCCTGACAGCCGTTTTCCAGTGACTATGAAAACTGTGGGATACTTATTTGTTCTTGTCTTTACCATACAGAGCTCTGCCCCCCAGCCTCCAGTCATATCCCTGATGTTCTACGCAGCAGCAGACACTCAGGGCTCCCTCCATACTCACATGGAGGAGAGGAATCGCCTGGCTTCCATCACTGGTTTCTCAGAGGAACTTGGAAACTTCAAGATTACCTTCAGGAAGCCTGTAACTGGGGAGCTTTCTAGCACTAAATACGCCAGGTAATGGAGGACAGAATCGAAAGTCACTACAGTTTACTAACAACTAAAAATCTGCTATTTCTGTTATTCTGTACCAGGAAAGAACAATAAAAAAACCTGCTCTAAAGTCATTTGTTTATGTTAGCGGCAGGAATAAATCTTTAGTTTTAATAGAAAGATATCATAATATTGGCACGATGAGGCCCACAGAGATCATAAACAACCTTTTCTATAAATAAATAAGAGAACATTCAGGTGCAAATACAGAAATAAAGACTAAACTAAGGAAATGTTGACATATTTGAAAAAATCCTTACGTTTCTAAGCTGAACATTTCTAGATCGCCAAGTGCTGTAACTTCACTGATGGAAAATTTAACTTTGGGAGGGGGGGGGATACAGGCTTTAGTATCTGAGCCACTAGGGGAAGGATGAAAGAGCACCAATAAAGAGATTACATCAAAGGGGCTTTAAATGAAAAGGCTTTATTGAGGTAAAAATGTTACTTAGTGCTGCTTTAAGATAATAAATGACTATTTTCTTATAAAATATCTTATTACATTATGGTTCTTTAAGAGCAATTGGAATCTAACATAAAACCAGCAAATAAAAATCAGCCACAGAAATAAAATCTGTGTATTTTAAATAAACGTCACTGTCTAAATTTATTTATATAAATAACATGTCGAAAAAATATCCTTTTCCTTTCTGCTCTTAAACAGATGCTAAAAAGAGAAGAAATCGTTGGTTTTAAATCAGGCCCTCTTTTAATAGTTTTTAGGTTTGATGCAGGAACATGTGTTATCGGAAATGTGCGTAATTGCTGTTCAGTCTCTGTCGTGTGCGTTTTGTTTATGGATGCCGATGGTGCGGAAGCAGAGCTTTGAAATATATTTACATTAGCATGTTAAGTTTGCTGTTCATCTTCTGGTCACAAGGTGGTGGTAAAGTTGCTTCTCATGTGGTTCTTTTTATGCGTCAGCAGACATGAGGCAAGAAATCACACATCCGTTTATTTCCATGAAGCAGAAATGTTTCTGAGAACCTTTGTTTACCTTTCATCGTCATTAACCGGAATCACCTCTGCCTTTCAGTTACAACCACCTTCAGACCCTGTCTCCTGGCTTGGAGAAGCTGACCGATATTGTGAAGCTGAGTCTGAACCGCAGGTTTGTCTACAGCCCTCCGTCTGGTGAGAAGAGGCACTACATCGGCGTGGACACCTACAAACCCCCCCACCAACAGAACCAGCAGAAACACGCCGACCCACGGAAAGAGAGCGATTTCGTGGTCCACCAGGTTACTGTTCAGACCCCTTTCCAGATTGAAGTTTTGTTTGAGTCGGGAAGCTTCTACAGTCGTCCCAACCAGCTCGTTGGCTCCGTCATGACTCAGGAGCTGGAGAGGAGGAAAGCTGAGTTCGGTGTGAAATTTGAGAAGATTTTTGGGCTAGAGAGTAAAGGTTTTAGCCAGACACACATCAAATTTGCCAAAGCAGCGCTCAGCAACATGCTGGGTGGAATGGGTTACTTTTACGGCGAGTCGGTGGTGCAGTCGGTATACAATGAGTACCCTCTCCTGTACCCCGAAGGTGCGTTATTCACTGCCGTACCCTCACGCTCTTTCTTTCCCAGAGGCTTCCTCTGGGATGAGGGATTTCACCAGCTGCTGCTGAGTAAGTGGGATCCCCAGCTGACCAGAGAGGCCATCGGTCACTGGTTTGACCTGATGAACATCGAGGGCTGGATCCCCCGTGAGCAGATTCTTGGAGATGAGGCTCGCAGCAAAGTCCCAGCAGAGTTTATCGTTCAGCGGAACGAGAACGCAAATCCTCCTACGCTCTTCTTAGCCCTGCAGGAATTAATTGAACAGCTCATTTCAAAATCAGGTGACGCAGCGTCTGCGCCGACCCTGCCTTTCCTTCGAAGGCTCTTCCCCAGGCTTAAAACCTGGTTCGAGTGGTACAACACCACACAGACGGGGCCGAAGCCCAATTCCTACCGCTGGCGTGGGCGAGACAAGGACACCAACCTGTACCTTAATCCTAAAACCTTAACCTCCGGACTGGATGACTACCCACGGGCCTCGCATCCTTCAGCAGATGAGCGGCATGTTGATTTGCACTGCTGGATGGCCCTGTCCTCAGGCATCATGGCTAGCATAGCTCAACTTTTAGGCGAGCCCCATCAGGACTATAAACTCCTACACGATGTGCTCAGAGACAACAACCTGCTGGACGACCTCCACTGGTCAGAGCAACTCCACGCTTACAGTGACTACGGCAACCACACCCAAAACGTGTCCTTGCAGCGGGAGAAGGTGTACGTGCCTCCCGGACAGCCGCGCCATCAGTTCCCCGTGGCACGCCTGGTGCGCTCCGTACGCAGGGCCCCCAAGCTGCAGTACGTCAACGCTCTGGGTTATGTCAGCTTGTTCCCCTTCTTACTCCAAATCCTCCAGCCGGACTCGCCCAAACTGGAGCACATCCTGCGAGACATGAGAGACCCCAATAAGCTGTGGACGCCCTTTGGCCTGCGCTCTCTTTCCAAGACCGATCCTCTTTATATGGAGCGAAACACGGAGCACGATCCCCCCTACTGGAGGGGAGCGGTTTGGATTAACATCAACTACCTGGCAGTCAGAGCCCTCTACCACTACGGCAACACGGAAGGGCCTCACCAAGAGAAGGCAGCTGCTCTGTATGAGGAACTCAGGACTAACATTATAAATAATGTTTATTCTCAGTATATTGAAACAGGGTATGTCTGGGAGCAGTACAACGACAGCACTGGCAGGGGCCAAGGAAGCCACCCCTTCACTGGCTGGTCGTCCTTGACTGTATTAATGATGGCCGAACATTATTGATATCTGTGATGCTATGATTCAGACAGCATCGACTGTTTAGATGTGAAAGCGAAGTCTTTACCGACACGCTGACAGAAATGACATCTTTCATCATCATTACATTTTTAACAAACCCTTTAATAAAAATAACAGATGGATGTTTTCATTTTGGAAATTATTTTACAAGGTATAGCAATGAATTATTCACACCCCTGAGAGATTTTTTGTTTAAAATGAGTTTCTTTAAGGAAGTTTTCTCATTTGTTAAGAGACGGATGTCTCTCAAATAAAGCAAATAAATGCTTAATAGGTATTTATTAATGACGAAGAGCCTCGTGTCTTTCTAGTCTCCCTAAACTTTATTGTTTATTGATTCTCAGATTTGAAGTAAAGACTCTTGGCTGTTTCACAACATCACTTTAAAACCTAAATCTGCCAGGAGTATGGATAAGTTTGAGTATAACAATAAATCCTTCCCATATCTTTACCTTTTACTATATTCAGTTTTTGGAAAATCTGGGATAGCCATCTTAGCTTTAAAAAAATAAGTTATTTCGGTTATCAGATTCAAAAAGTGAAAATCTAATACAGATGCATTACAGAGAGTGAAATGCTTCTAATATTTGTAGTTAACTGATCAAACTCAGGAAAACCCCAAATCCAGTTCCCCTAAAACAAGAAAATAACATTTCTAAGCTTTTTCATAGAAACATGGCCTACTAAAAAGAATGTATATGTTTTAAAATTTGGTCAAAACCTTTGCAGGAATTTCTGCATCATGGAGGTGATGAGCTTGTAGCTCAGTGGTGTGAAGGAAGCCCAGGCTGGTCTTTCATCTTGAGTGTTTCCGAGGCTTTAGAAGTTTTCGGTCGTTCCATTTAGTTTCAAATAAGTTTGAACAGGAACATTTGAATCCGGACTTAAAGCGATTTGGGTTCTCGACCTCTTTACTCTCCTCAGGAACCTTGATTTACAAATAATAAACAGATTTTGCTTTAATCTTCTTAGTCTAAGTCAACTGCACAACATTTCGGTCATTTGTCTCCTGCGCTCAGGTAAGACGCTTCCAACTAGGGCCGAACAATTAATCACAACTGATTCTTATGAAAATATTTACCAGTATTAACAGGATTTTTAAATAACCCTGATTCTAACATTGTCTCTGGTTTCATAATGGCATAGTTAAAAAAAATTTTATAATTTGGATACCCACTATAATGCTCTCTAAACTCCAATTCCTGCAGCATTGAGAATCCCATGAGCTATCCATCACAGTCCTCTAAAGGCCTGGGTTAGCTGTTGCTTGTGCACAATTTAAATCAACCTTTTTTCTTCCACTCAACTTTCCTCCAATATGCTTATATGCTGCACTCTTTGAACAGGCAGCTTCTTTGGTAATGACCTGTGGCTCAGACATTTTCTGGAGGCTGTCAGTGATTGGCCAGCCTTCATCATCATCAACACAGCTGTAACATCTGTTTGTGTCAAATTTTTTAAGGAAACAAAATCTTCTTGAACTCTAGTAAATATAACTGTAAATATTTTTTTCTATTCAACATAATCATCAAAATTTGTGGTAAAGACGTCACTGTGGCTAATGAATCCGATTTTTACTTTAGAATTACTGAAAAATAAGTTGTTTTTTTTTCGTTTTTTTAATTGTGATTTAAAATGTGGCTGCAAGTCAAGATTCCACAGTGTTAATATTTATTGAAAGAAGCCAAATGGAGAAGGAAGTGACAAGTTTGCACACCCTGGAAATCATGCAAATGGTTAAAATCCTGTAGGTCTTACATGGATGTGCTAAACTAGACTTAGACTTAGACTTGACTTTATTAATCCCTTGGGATTACTCCCTTCGGGAAATTGTATACTAATGTCAAACTAAAACAGTTGTCTTCATCTGTTAGAGGCCTGAAGCAGCATCTTTCACATGTTCACTTCATCTGTCTATCAATCGCTCTCAGACTGCCCCAGGGACCTTTTGAACCCTTTAAAATATTAGGTTTTTTTAAAACTCTTACAACCTGAATACAAACATCTGCATTCACACTATGTGCCATTTTAAAGACACACGTTCGTTATAATGCAGGTCTACTTGAACAGATCCAAGGGCAGTTTTCAATGGGCAGCTGGTTATGACAATTAATTTTGAGGATTTTGAGTTCTACTATTGTTTGACAAACTTGGGGATATTCTGTAATTGTGCCACTTTGTTCAGTTTATTGATTCTATCTTTAAACATTCAGTCTTGGTATCTGCTTGTTTAATCAGACTTTCTGAAAAAAAAGACTGTCTCTGAAATTGTTTCTATTTGCTGACATTTTGTGTACTCTGGTTTGTTTGGCAAGAGAAAACAATTTTTTTGTCAAAACATTAAACAGATAATTATGAGTGGTCAAGTTTTGTGCTTCTTTTCAAATCGAACTGTATTCGCCTTGTAAGCATATTCGAAATTTTATCTTGTTTAATAATTTGTTGCCATATTGGCCTCTACTGATATTTTAATCTATGTTGTTTCTTTGTTCTTTTAGTTCTGTAAATGTTTTTAAATGAATCATATTAGCTATAAAAATGTATTTATCTTGTATTTATATACTCCTGTTCAGTTAATTCAAAATAACTATTTTTTCATTTAATCTCTAGAACAAACAGGACTTTAGAAACTGAAAAAAAAATAAACACCAATATGAGAAATTCAGCAGTTTTACAAACAAATGTTTCTCTGACGCCATGTTAAGAAGGTGACACAGGTTTGATGGTGACGAAGGAAAATACTGCAGTCAACTGAATTAAGATAAATGCTGAAATGTTGTACATCTTAAGTAAATGTGTAGATAACCCTACTTGGATTTTAATCTAAATGAAGAACACTTTGAAGTACATTGTGAACTAATTCAAATTTCCAAATCTCTTAGAGGAAAGGGAAATCTTAAAAAAAAAACAACAATAAAAGGGATGTCAGTAGATTTAATATCCAGACAATACATGTTCTCCTTATATGAAATCTGTGACTACTGCAGATATGCTGTATATACCTCTGGTATTAGCACTTTAATGGCCTTCCTGTGCTCTTTTTCTACGTTCTCTTTACTATTCCTTTTTTTCCTTTTTCTGTTGCGCCTCTTATCTCTTCCTTCCAAATCACTGATTTGTTTTATTTTTCCCACCTCCAGTCTTTCTCCTTCTTCTCCTTTCATTTCTTACAAACTCTCCCTTAAGCTCTCACTGGTTATTATTATTTTTATTATTATTAATTTTTTTCTGTTGCTTCTCTTTCATTCCTCCACTGATTCAATTACGTTAGAAAAAACATAAAGATGATATTTTATTGCATTTATTGATATTTACGAAACAATTTAAATACTCATATTTATTAGGTATGACATTTAATGTATTTATTTTCTTGTAATTGTTGCAAACTATGGTGATATGCTGAGTTCTGCTCCAGGACGAGGCCTTTTACAGACACTGTCCACATACTACACAATTTAAAATCAAGTGGAATGTTGTATTTCAAAGATCATGAAAGAATATATTGCTATGGTTTGTTTTTTCAGCTATTTGAAGAAATTCGATTTTGGTTATTTTTTATTCAAATTCCATACTTCATCCAGCTGACATGTTCTGTCCTTCATTTCAATGTGGCACGTTACACAACAGAGGGCCCAGACAGGATTCAATCCCCAGACTCCTGGGTGAAAGTCATATATGCTGACCAGTCAGCCAAAGGGATATCCCCTTGGCCATGTAGCCAAAGCACATGATCAATTGACGGCATAGTGACAGGACCCCACACTGTCACATTTCTCCCTCTCTTTCCCAAGAGCGTCCTCGTGTTCCACGCAGGCTGCCACAACCTTTTTCAAATCCTTTACTGGCATAGCATATGGATCTTGTCAGCCATGGCAGCCAAACTGATATCCCCTTAGCCAAGTATCCAAAGGATATGATCAATCAACGGCATAGTGACACATCAAGAATTACTGAATCCTAGTCAGAGCCTATGTTTATCACCTAACTACTACTGCTATGATGGGAAGCGACCCAAGGTGCTCCACTCTGAAACACTCCCGGTGGAATAGAGTGCTTGGCAGAATCTGTGGTGCGGATGTGATTTGTGGCTCTAATTTATGTCATGCTGCCTTAAACATCTTTATTACTCCCAGTTCTGTCTGTATACTCATAATACAGAGTTGTTTATCTTTTAATATAGAAGAACGAAACTGAAACAGACCCACAGCATGATGCAGCCACCACCACCCTTGCAAACTGAAACTGTTGAAGAGCTACCTCGATTGAGAGGACCTGTTGTCAGTGTGGCCAAATAGCTTGATATTTTACTTCTGCTTTCTTAAAATTCTACTTTTTTAATATTTAGATTTTACTGAGCATTTTCCTATATGCTTTGACATATGATATTAAAATAAAGTATAACTTTGTTACATATTTTAAATCCAAGCTGGTATAACAAAAAGTCTCAGTTTGGTGTTTTTAAGTCAGCTGAACTGTTATCAGCTGCCCAAATTACTGGCTTGTGGATATGATACCCCTGTTCCCTGTTAACAAAGCCTTTTCTTTTTTATGCAGTGCATAATGTCTTGCACAGTTAGTGATTACAGTCCTTCACTGTACTGTTCCTGTTTCCCCTTAATGCATGAGCTTTCTAAGATGCAAAATGCTATTGCTCTTTAACAACACCACTGAAGTTATTCACTCACAGGCCCGAAGGGGTCAACATTCCTTCCACACCAAGTCAGCTCCTACTGCTGAAGTTACACATCAACCACAGTTAAACTTTGTTTGGAAAGCTGCTTCTGCGGCTGAAAATTAGACGTCCTGCACGCACTGTATCTGAGAAAGTCAGCATCTCCTGCAGGCGGCATGACATTTTGAGTCAGCAAGGTTGCTCAGCTGTAGTCAGTGTTTTGCAACAGGACCGCAGTCTCATAACTCTGGCAGCTCTCCCAACAAGGCAAACATAGTAGAGCACTCACTGGAAAGGCAGCGTATCCAGTGACAAACACTCACCAGCTGGGTATCAGTGGATTTCAGACCTCAACAACCCAGTATCAGCTGATCAAACTATGTTTTTTTTTCAGAGAACTGCAAAAATACATGTAGCACATTTGATTGTTCTGTTTATCCCAAAATAAAACTATCTTTTATTCTTAGACTTTCATTTATAGTTTATGTATAAATATTTCTAATAAATGTAACTGATGTCCTCTGTTATTCAATAGGTGTTTTATTGTAATTCTTATTTACCAATTAAGTCACAGCTGGTTTTATAGTTTGTTTTCTTTCTCATCTTGACTTGGTTATTGCTAAGTCAACACATAATGAAGGGGATGATGTCATAATTGTCTGCAATGGCCTAATGATAGTGATTAGTGGATATTGCTTTACAATAATGAAAATGATTGTATAACTAGAAATATTACGATAAATGGGGACAATGTTTCAGTTAAACTGCATTTTTTTATATTTCAAATGTTCCTTATTCTATAGGTTTTTAGTGACCAATGCCACTATACATTACTTAAAGTCATAGTTTCAACATATTCTTTTCCTCTAGTTTCAACATATTTTTTTCCATATAATAGATAGGCCACAGACACCTTAAAAAAAGTGAAAAAAAATATTGTTTCTTCCAGTCCCTTAGTAAGTGGTCATTAAAACAGCTATTTTCAGCTGCAGTTCACTGACTGACTGAGTCAGAGGCACGGCCACACATCCCCTTCCTGGATTTCAGAAATAGCCTACAAACATGCACAGGACAGGTCAGAGGGTCATCACTCACCTTTCATTCCTCACTGTGTGATCACCGGATGAGACCCAGGGAACATAGACACAAAGGAACTTACTGTACAACTTTTTTTTTTCTTTGTTATCCAAATTTTAAAACAAGAACCTGTGTTTATTATTGAGCCCTTTATGCCTTTGGTCTATCTTTGTCTGCTTCCACTTGTAATATAAACATCCATTTTTATTGCATGTTTTTGCCTTCTCCATCTGCTTTGGTGGTCTGAACCCAAGCTTATGGTAGGGTTTAGGATCACATGAGGCCTGTATTTCAAACTTCAAACGTTCATGTGTTTCCACTGTTCCTCAGGTCAGCTGACAGATTTGCCTAGGCCAGACCCAAAACAATCTTAGATGAACCCCTTCCCACTCACAGCACTCTGTAACTATAGAGCATTGACTTATGTTAACCATTTCAAGACATGATTAATGCTCCGTTCTAACTCCTTCTTTAATCTTTTACCTTCTTCCACCTGCTATATTTTAGATTATTTAGTCGTCTTCCTTAGAACAGATTCTTGATAATATTACCACAATATTACCAGCCTAACAGTAAAACAAATTTACACATTTACAAATAATTAAATACATTGTAATACAAACTATCTAATAGTTTTTCTGTATTACCAAAAGTCAATCATGAGCTAGAGGAAAAGAAGTGCTCCACATTCTGGGTAAATTAACAAAATAAACATTTAAAGATATTACAATTCACAGACAGATGAACTACAAACTGCACTAATACTGCACAAACTCAAAACCGATCAACTACCACACAACATTTAACACATGTTCAAGAAAACAAAGGAGCTTAATGGGAAACAAATTAATATCAAATATTTAGAAAAACAAGAAAGTATTTCTGTGTTTCGGTTGTGAAACTTTAGAAGAGTCTGAATGTGGAGCTCAAGCCAAAAATGAAATCATTATAAATGGATACAAAAACCTTTTGTCGTGAGGGAGGGAGGGGGTGTAATTACAGGGGCTTTCTAAGTATCAAAATCCTATTTACTTGAACAAACACAAAGAGCATGTGCATATGGTGTAAAAGTATGGAGCAGACTCAGTGCTGACTTGCAGGAATGATTTTAAAACAAACTGGTTTTCTTAAAAAGATATGAGATGGAAGAAGTGCGGTGGATAAAACAGAATACTTTTAGTCACTATAGATGGGTATATACATGTTTTTGCAATGTGGTTGTGTGGGCTATGCATAATAACTGTATGAATGAAGAGGTATGTAGGCATTTGTTAATGTGTATATATGTAAATAAATAGAGGTATGTGCCCACTGAATGGACTTTGGAGTAAATTTGATCCATGATAAAAGTAGGAATTGGGAAGATTGTTGGTGATAAATGAGGACTACAGGAAAAGAACAGGGGTATGATAACTCCGTTTCACCTCTTTTCAGACACAAGCCCTAAATTACACAAATACATAATGTTTTTATTTGTTAAATTTGTCACTTTACTAAATTGCCTAAAATAATGGTTGCTTATGTGAGGGACAGAGAGAGAGAGAAAGTGATGTGACTCCAACATAATGGTCAATAGTCATGGTCAAAGTTAGAGAGATTTTGTGCATTATGTTGGAGGGATCAGAGCCACCTTTGGTTTCTTTTCTTTCCCTCTTCTAATTCTTTGATCTCATCTACAGGATCTTTATCTCAGTGCTTCCCAGCTTGGATGAGAAGTGAAACGTCTTCTAGAAAACTTCACATCCAGTTACCTAAACTGAACTTTCCAAGCCTAACATCTATCTGGTTAGCATCAACATCAACTAATCTGTAAATTATTCTGTAATTTTTCCAGAAGATCCTGAAAACATCGTGCTAATTACACTGAACCTCTCTCTGGTTCTGCCTGAATCTGTGGAATCCTGCTCTCACTATCTGCTCCTCCCATGCCATCTGAACAGACTTCCTGATCTCCTGCATGAAAAGGGTTTTACTTCGGCTGTACATGGTGAATTCATATCTAATGCTCTCCTGAAGATTGCGGAGGAAAAGAGACTTTAAGGTGTGTTTCTCCTCCAGACCAGGAGCAATTTGCCCCTGAAAATATGCAGCTCTACAATGGATATTCCTCCCTTAAGGCCTGCCAAGAAAAGAATAGCAGTCTCTGAATGAGGGCCATGAACACATGAACACTGAACACAAACACTCCGTATCAGCTTGAATTTCTCCCAGGTGGAGGGACTGGGTAAATCTAAATCTTTTTTTTTAATGCTCCAGAGGGATCTATTATTTTATCTCTGCCTCAAGGGTTAATTTTTCCTTTTCTAATTATTGTTTTTTTTTTTACTTTTTGACTCTTATTGTTAGTTTATTTTCTTTCCAAAAATAAAGTAACAGAACACGATATAAATAACTGGTCAATACAACAACAATGATTATAGTAGTATAAAAAAATATTATTACTACCTTATATTTACTTATTATTAGCTTATAAATAAACTTTTATCTTCGTAAGTTATTACTTGAACATTTTGGATCTAAACAAAGAAAAAAGGACAATCAAATAGCCTTGAGCTTAACTGAAAACAAAGTTCACAATTTTTTATTGTGTTTGCGTTTTTGTTTCCTCCATCAAGGCAGACACCACATGCAAACAAAGACTTATTAAGGAGGACAGCTGTTTCCTATAGTTCTGATTCGAATGGAAATGGAGAAAAGGAATAAGGAACAGAATATGCTGAGCAAAAAGAAGCAAATGGGCAACAGCTGCTGATGCATGCTATCTGCAGTGTAACCAGGAATAAAGAAATGACAAGGAATTTCTATCCAATAAGCTACTTTTATTGGTTAATCTATCTAAATGAATTTATTGTTAAGCAAAAATATATAGCTGCAAGACCGTTAAGCGAACTGTAGTGCCACTTTCTTATATTTAGCTCAGAATAAAAAGTGTTTTGGTATTAATATGCTGTAAACATTTGGTGTGTGGGATGTAAGAAATGCGAAGCATAAAAGTGAGAGCAAGCAAACAGTAAATACACAGTACCTAAAAATAAGAATTCGCTTTCTCTTAAGAAAAACAACACAATCCATCTTTATAGGTTAGTTAGGTCATAAAGCTTAGAATTTCCATACTAAAAACAAGCCAAATCACTTATTATAATTAATGTATATTTTCATGTGATATGTTTTTTTATTGTAAGTATAATTTAATAGTGTTTATATAGCTGACTAATTATGTAACCTTAATCAGACTCTAAAGCAACATGAGTATTATTTACTTTTGATTTATTTTCTATGATAGGTGCTTTATTTTCTTTTTTATATGCAGAAACAACAGCTCATGGGTTAAAACCAAACACAATTGGAAGTGGAGGGGGGCGGAAAGGCCTCCGTTTCACAGAGGGAGGACAAATTTCACCCAAACACTTTGTGACAATGTTCCTTTAGTAACAGAAAATCAGACCTCTGGCCAGGGCCTGTTGCGCAATGCATGGTGTGATGTGGACACAAAAGGAGAGTGAAATAGAATAAGGGGCAAAGGAGGAGTAAAAAGGACAAGGATGGAAAATCTAAAGGTTAACTAAAGTGTTCTGCATTGTTAGTTGTTCTGCATGGTTTGGCTAATTTGCCAATACTACATCAGGACTGTACCTACATGTTCAATGAAATCATTTGTCTGTTAGCACTGATAGATTATCAGAGGTGCAAGCTTAAGAGACATCTACTGCTGGTAGAGTAAGATTATCTGAAATCAATGTTTGGAGAGTAAATAAAATGATTTTTAAAAAGCTGAAAATGTTTGTCGCAGGACATCAGAGATACACCAGGCTTTCTTAGATCCTCTGCTACATATTATTTCAAGTACAATTATTTAAAGAATACTGTTGCTAAAACTACAATAAAAATACAATTGTTGGTTTCTAAAACTATGCTTACCTTAGGATTTAGCTAAGCACAAATTTCTGGTATAATTGAAACAGCCGAAGTTCGTCTCTTAAATTTAAAATAATTTTTCAAGTAATGGAAAAAGAAAAGCTTGTAGGAATGAGGGGAAGTCTCTTAGACAGTAACAAACTGTTCTTATACTGGCTATCATCTTTACAATTGCTTCAGACCAGAGGTGTTCAAAGTTCAGGGCTAGCCTTCTTGGCGTGTTTTAAACTGCTTCCAATGAGGCCAAGTAAACCCAAGTGTTGAAACATTACACTGCAAACCTCTGAATGGGATTTTATTGAAAGAAATGCTCAATTGTGGGAATTTTTGCAGTATTTACTACTCTTTTGAAACAGAAGTACTAAAGTAAGTACTAATAAAAGGATTATTAAAACAATTGGTCAAACAAAATTTAAAATCTCAGAATAAGATTTACTTACCAACCCTCAAAACATGAATAATGACTGAACTAAAAACCCAGTCATAATGTTATCAAATAAAAAACAACACTCACAGAATTTACTCACAGAAATATACATTCATTCCAATCCGTATAAAGTGATTCAATCAATTATAGGCTCTTTAATTAAATTTAAGGTTACAAAGCAATGAAGTCAAGTTAAGTCCATTATGTGGTTAAAACCTTTTTATCTGTGAAAATACAGCTGACTGCAATAACTTGTCTCAAACCACCTTGTTCTAACATTGCACTTAGTTGGTTTCATAATAGAAAAACTGATTTTATAACAAGATTTAGCATGCATAATAGGGAATGATAGATGGAGCATGTTTGGAATTAAAGTTTGCTCATGCAAAACTACAAGTTCACCACCAGGTTTATAGCTGTTAGTTGCATGAGGAAGACCTGGTGGTCAAAGGTTGTATTTTTTTAATAAAGACACAGGAGCTTTGAACGAGTGTGCGGATTTTCCTCTTCTATCCTGTTTGAATTATTTCAATATCCTGCACCTGCATGGCCTTAGCGTATAGCATATATGTTTAGATGTGAATACAACATCCTTCATCATTGAGAATGGGCAGGTAAAGAGCTGTTCCCACCTGGCCCATTCCCACAACCAGAAAGCAGCTGCAGCACTTTACTAACTTCCAAACAGCAGCCCTACTAACCATTCTAATGTCCACAAAGAGGCAGTTCCATTGGCCTCTGGAGACTGAGGAAGTGGTCTCTGAGTTCAAACTATACCATTAGACTGCTGGCTGTCTTCTAGTTCCTTAGTATCTGATGCAGGATTTGAACAGGTGGAACCAAGTTTCTAGAATAAAAATAGTTTTGATAAAGGCTATAGTTAAATCTTGCTTAAATGGCCCATACCTTTGGATAAATCCTGGACTACCTGACCTCCCTAATTGTTACTAAACTTGTATTATGTTGACTGTCTGTCTTAGTTCTGTTCTCTCAACCCTAAGTTTGTGAAGGAAGACAGGCAGCCTTCCACCCCTACAGCAGCCCGTCTCTGCTGGAGGTTTCTTCCTGTTCAAAGGCAGTTGTTATTTTTTTACTGTTAGGCAATGCATACTCAGGATGAGAGATTAAATGGAAATAAGAAGTTACTGCAACATACTTTTTTGCTTAATTGCATAAATGCACTAATCAGCATTTAGTGATCTGCTTTATAGTTCAGCACTTACAGTATGAGCAGAATGCAAATACGGTATTCATTGCATTATTTGAATATGATAGAAAGAACATTTCTGGTATATACTCTGGTATATCATATAAGGTGATCTGGAATTAGTTTTTGGAGTGTTTTGGGTCTGTATAGAATATTAAGTAAAGTTAATACATAAGAAATTATTTATTTGCGATATCTACAGAACTGGACTATAAATGCGAAACATTGATTCATTTGTTAATTAATTAATTGATTCTTTCGTAATTAGCATGAGTCTTTTTTTTTTAGGTTATGGACTGTGCCATAGTTATTTTTAGTTATTTGTAAAGAAATGCCTTGTGTGATCAAAAAAGAGTAAACTTGGTCATTGTTGTATCCTGACCAAAGGAACATTAAAACTTGCCAGAAATCACAGTATTTTTATTGGTCCACTGCACAGTCTTTCTCATGTCGGTACTTGGAAGTAATGAGCCATTCTATAGTATTCATGCCGGTTGCCTGTTGCTGGGAAATGGTTCAAGATTATGAAAGGCCGTTGCAGCCAGCTGACTGCCCCCACCTACCCCCACTTAGTTCCTGTGCATGCTCCAACTGACCCATCTATGAAAAGCCACTTTCTTCCCCATCTCTGGTCCGCAGCTACACAGGAGAACGAGAGGGAGGTGTGGACGGACAATAGCAGTAACCCAGGCGCTGGCCGGACACACAATGTGAGGTCTCTATGTGCTGAGAGTACAACTAACAGAGGGGCCATTCTCAACTTTGTCACCGATCCCACGCTAGCATTTCTCCTCACTTGAATTATGCAGTAAACACATGCTTATTCTGCTCACACCAGCTAATCTGAAGCAATCAGCTGAGAGATTAAAATGACAAGGGAGACACACACACACACAAATATATATATATATATATATATACATTGTAAAAATAAGTAATTGGAGGGTCAATTTGTTATCTTGTGATAGCATGATGCCATCTCTGCAGGTTTGATTAAGTGACTTATCTGCCGAATATAATGTTAGAATGTAAAAAAAGGCTTATTCTTCAAAAGATTTGTATAACATTTAATATTAGGGGGTAGAATTTTGAAATGACATTGTCCCCTGTGCTCTAGTACAGTAAAGCACTGTTTCACCTTCCTTACCTTTTCCACAGTGGTTTATTTTACCTCTTCCATCTAATCTTTGCAAGCACTACTTTTACAGCCAGCAGTGCAACATTAATACTTCACTCTCACTAGTAAAAGTATTTTTAAACAGTAAAACATGCATATGAGAGAAATATTTCTAGATATTACAAGCTTTGATCTCTTTAATATATCTTGCAACAGTCCATTTCCTCCAAGATAAATTAGTCAATTATTGAGCAGAAGAATAGGCACTCCTTTGTCTGAGATCAGGGATGACTATTTCAAACGTCAGTCTTGCTCAAGTTAAGGCATTTTACAGCTAATCTGGCAGTATGGTTAAGCCCGTTGTCTGAAGATCATTTAGTGTCCCAGCATTCAACTTTGTGGCCAATGCATTAAGTTGTTGCTTTGATTTTTTCAATCGACTCCCCCCCACCTAAGACTAAGGTCTTAGTTTCATCAGACCACAAGACATGTCTACAAAGATTAAGGTCTGACAAAATCTGTAATCTAACTTTTGATTGTGCTTTTCAGAGTTTTTGTGTGAACCTCTCAGATTGGCCTTTTAGCCAAACTGGTCTAAGAGTCATTCTTCTGTAGATAGTGACACTTTTAACAATTTCAGCCAGCATCTTCTTCCAGATCTTTTGCTTTTGTTCATTTATTGATTTGCATTCCTACTGTTGAAACATACCAATGATTATTTAGCAAATAAACCTAGCACCCTTGGTATCTAGAAGATTTACCCCCAGATTAACCAGACTTGAAGTCCATGATTTTCTTCTCAAAATGCTGCTATTTGTTTAGATTTTTCTAAAGATGTAACACAGTGAATCACTGCGCTTTGGGTGTTGCCTTTATGTACATTAAACAATGCGCCTTTATTTATCTAAACGTTTGTAACTAATCACAATCTTATGAAGCCTTGAAAATATAATCTGGAGTTTCCCATATAATTTATAGGCACATTAATCTTAGAATATGTAGTCAAAGAGAAACTGGTATTCAGTACATAAAAAATGGTATAATGGTAATGGTATGAAAAAAATTCTTTTGTTCACTTTAACAGTAGACAGGAGAATAAAAGATAATGAGTCTTTATGTACAGCGTATGTAAATATCTGATTCCAACATGCAAATAGAGTCTGTTGATTTGCCTGTGCATATCTTACCCTTAATTTATCTTAAAGGGGAAAAGGAGGTACAACAAGGGCAGAACAATGTGTCTAAGAGCTCTCACGTGTTTTTTATTGCTCCCCTGTAGATTTCTGCTGCTTATTCCAGTCGTTTTAAACCAAACGACCTTGTATTTTTTTAAAAAGGGAAGAGCCAAAGTGAAGAGCAGGAAGGGAGGGAACCTGTAGGACAGACTGCACTGATTATTTAGTTGTACACAAACTAACAGATGACATCTGAGAGGTGAATCGCTTGATGAATCATCTACATTGAACTTCCTTTCCATTTAACCAAACACAAGGTGAAGGTTCAACCCACCAAGAGAAAACAAATTCTTGCTCTACAACATTGAATTAAAACATCCCAGAGACAATAGAGAACACACCTTATCCATTTATGTTCACCTCTGGTTGACCGCATTGACTTGAGAAAAAAAAGAAAGGAGCTACATGGTTAAAAAAATTGATTTTCCTTTTTTATTTGTACCTTTGTTTTGTGTGCTTATGAGTTAGAAAAAACAAACCCGTGCCTTTGTATCTTCTAACTTCCATTGTGTAAATGTAAAAATTAATGCAAACAGAAAAACATCCCTATGGCAATTTACTGTTCAACTTATTCCTTTGTCAACTGGTTTGTTTTGCATCAGTTACAGAATGTTTTTAGGTTGAATTTTACCTTTTTTCTGAAATTCCTAAGCCTTTGCATTCTCTGGCCCTGATATGTTTAGTAGAAAAAAATCTTTGTCGTATTATCAGACTTTGAGATGTTTATTTGTATCTGGAAATTCGGTCATATACTTGGATAAGTGATGTCCTAACTGCTCCAACATAGTTGTTTGTACTCCCAAAATTTTAGAACTGTTTATATTTGATCTAATGTATTTCTTGAGAAACATCAGCTAAGAATAATCTGATCTAAGAATAATTTTGAAATAAGAAGCAAGTTAATTAAATAGAAAATGTTCATAACTTGGTGTCATAATGAATGTAACTAAAAACTAATTTTCCCAACATACTGCAATGAGAAGTCAACTTGTGCCTCATGAACCTGGAGAAAGCATTTGACTGTGTCTCTCATGGTATCCTGAGTGTGTTTGTTTGCTCCTGTCTTTACCATTTTTTCTATTTTCACCATTAATTTCAGATGGTTTTTCTGGTCCTCACATGAAATGTCACTAAAGGCAAGATTTAGGGCTAAGGTGTAAATTGGGTTTAGTTTAAGGTAAGGGTAAAGTATGCTTTGGTAACAGTTAGGGTTAGAATAACTGTCAGGGTTAAGGCCTAAAAAGGGTTGAAAATGACTGGGTGTGTATGTGTGTGTAGCCATGTATTTGTTACCTGGTGGGGACTATTTCCCAGAAATATGCTACATTTTTGGGACTTATAACTATGTGTGGATACCAACGACTGGTTCTATTCTTTGCATGGGGGTTAGAATTAGGAGCACAGTGTGAATTAAGTTTGGGTTGTGTTGGTAATGGTTAGGGTCTGGTCATAGAAATGAATGCAATGTGAATAGAAGTCACAAGGATATTGTTGGACGCTGGTGTCCTTCTATAT
>JAUZNJ010062402.1:0-27474 GCA_034780135.1 Jordanella pulchra
GTTTTACAGCATGAAATGTCTGAATGAGTGCTCATCCAAGACTGGTGATTCCATACTTTTTGCCAGGGGTTGTAGTAACTTTAGATCACTGACTACCAGTCACTGAATACTTTCTCTTTATTTTAGTCTTTAACAGGTTGTCTTTAAAATGTCCAAGTGCCTGAATGCAATTTGCTTCTGCGTGTGGTTGGCTGATACCCTACTTGAGATAACATGCAAAATCATTAGCTATGAACATTTCTTTTTGTATTAAAAGGTTGTGAAAGTCTTCCCTACGCAGCAAAATCTAATTAAATTATTAGTTTCTTTTTCCCCCGTGCAAGTCTTATTTAGAAAAAGCTTTTCCAAGAAGAGTAGCAGCTCTTCTGATGATGTAATCAAAGTTTGCTACAGAATCTATGATCATCTGTCCTTGCAAATACTTCACACTATTAATAGACATAGAAAATTGCTTCAAAATTCCAATTGGATGCAAGCTGGCTGTTATCACTGCATGGCGTGAAAGGCTTACACTGCCTTCAGGTGTTAATTAAATCTCCACTGACATTCCCATCTCGTGCCCACCAGAAAAGCTGCAGTTTAGATATTGCATAGATGAAGTCACTTCACTCAGACCAATCTTGTGCAAAAGCAGGAAGGAGAACATCCGACAGGCAGCAGAGACCGCCTGGTGACAAAAGACTTGTTTGTGCTAAAGGGAGATGAGTTTGCAAGCACTAAATACTTCTCTAGAGCACTGTGAATTGATTTCCTGATGTGATAGTCCTAAGTGGCACACTCTGAGCCCTTCGATAAAGTCTGGATGTTACAGTTTTGCTTGACAGATTTGTACACCAACCAGTCTAAGCTATCACCCAGGCAACCAAACCCAGGTCTCGGGCCAAATATATTATTAGAGATAAACAGAGGTAACTGTTGTTGATGACCCAGGCAAAGGCTACTTCTTACACAACTCATGGCAGTTGTTGTTTCTGTCAATCCCAAGTGTGTTTTTTTTTGTGTATCTCAATGTACAGTTGCCTGACTGGAGAAATATTATGGCAGTTTAAAGGTTAAACTAACACCTAAAACAATAAAAAACCAAGCTGCTCAATACCCTCTCTGAAACATGAATGTTTTACATTAGTTTATCCTGCTAAAAGATGCCATATACATTTTTATGGAATTGTTTGCAACAATTCATTTTTTTATTAATATTTATCATTCATGAAAAGACTTGATGAACATTAAAATACCTAAGATGTTAAATTTAATAGATCTGTATATTTCTCCATTAATTACAGACAGTTACCCATAGCATAATGCAATTAGGTATAAATTCTAACATTTTCTTTATGCTTTCACAGGAGTCAAATGAGTTGAAGCAAAGATACCCTTTTTATCAAGATAAAAGTAACTGCATCTTTTCACATTTACAAAATATAAAAACAACCTGTGATTTTTATGTAGGATTAAAAACTTTTATCAAGAAAATATCATTACAACACTTTTCCTTACAATCATCCATTTCAATGTTCACACCTAGAGTTTCTAAACTCTTTTTGTGTGATATTAAAAGGAAGCAGTAGCAGAATATACACCAGTTGTAAGTTATCCAAATGGTAACCACGAGCCAGCAGGAAATGCACATTAAAACTAAAAATTGTCCAGAAAATAGAGTATTACAGCAAATTAACCACACAGAGGTAGTGATAACTGAACAAAAAACAATAATATGTGATAATTTTAGGTTCACAAGAGGAGACAAGAAATATCAACTCTGATGTGTGAATAAAACCTCTGGCAAAACATGTGGCCTTCTGCTACTGTAGAAAGTTTAGTAAATGTAAGTAATCAACAAGCTGTTAATATTGCATGATTATGTATCATAGTTATTTAATTGATTCACAGGTCTATGCAAAAAACATTAAAGTTTGGACCAAAACTACCGCTACGTTTTTGATTTAACCTACTATGTCTAATCACTTCCATTCAGTGAGAACTTGAGCAAACAGATTTGTTGTTAAAGAAGAAGAAATCTAGGTCCATAATTTGTGAGTGTTTGTGCTGTGTGTAGACTCACACAGATGGAGAGAGAAAAGAAAAGGAGTAATGAGTTTTTAATGCATTTGTGCCAAAATAACGCATTAGAAATGAAAAATGCTATTCTAAAAGCTAATAGGATGAGCAATAAAACCTGGAATTATCTAATGTTGCAGTCATACAAAAAAACAACTTATCAGGGTAATAAATCAAAACTGCATCCCTGCTTCTTGTAAAAATCTATTAGAGGATTAAAATAATAGAAAGCAAAGATAAGAATGAAAATGTTTGCCTCATACACTGTTTAAAATTAATTTTATTTTTTTTCTTTTGGCACAAAACCTAAATGCACTCCTTAAAATATACACAATTACATTTTTGTCTATTTATCCTTTCTTTAAAGACATTTGTTTTTTTTTCATTCATAGACAGATCTCTCTTTGAGAAAATGAAAATATATACCAGTGACAGCTTGCATTGTCATTGTAAAAAAAGATTTGAGATTGTAAAATAAAACACTGATAAACTAAACTTTAAAAGATGGAAGATTTGAAATTTAAACCAGTGAAAAATCGGACATTAAAAATTACACAGTAAAAAAATAAACTGTATAATCTGTGGCCACTGACTTAGCCCTCCTGCTAGGCCAGGCCACAGCTACAGAATCAGGCTAAGTTTGCTGAACCTTGGAGACTCCTCAGCTTTCCAAAAACGAAGAGTAAACGAGGTAATTGATCTGGCAAAGTTAGGGAAAGAGCATCCAGCAAAGAATTATTTGAGAGTTTGATGATTTCTGATCATTTGTGTCTCACCGTTGAAGAAAGCAAGACAAGAAGCTAAAGTTGAATGTATGGTGGCTCACCTAATGATAACATGTTTTGAGCTAGTGTTTAATAAGCTAAGACAAGCTTTATTTCACGGGTTTATACACTAATATGTTAACAATAATGTGTTTCCTGCTAGATTTTCGACACACAATGTTGGAATTTTTACTGTCTTTGACTATTCAATGTTTGAATTTACAGCATCTGATTTTTCAATGTCTAGTATTTCAATGCTTGACTTTTCAGTGCATAGTTTTTCAATGCCAGATTTCCTTTGTGATGTCAATGTCAGCTCTCCTTGGTTTAGCTCTATACAGAACCACTTTATAACTTCCAATGCCAGTAAAAGGTTCTGTTTTAAAATAAACGTAAGAGTCATGGTGCTTCTGGGAAAGCATTTTACCAGACATTTCCTCAATAAAGCAATGATAATCAATTATTTTAGATATATTTGTAAATTAAAGCCTCTCCTCATCTCACTTCAAAGCAAATGCTTGGGATACAAGATGAAAAACACCTTATTCACAAACTAATAATGAAAAACAAAGGGTTACTAAGCTGTTACTGTGTTGATATTTTGGGAAGTATATTTTACAGAGGTATAATTATATATGATTATTTAATGTAATATACAAATAAGTTGTACAGTCTGGATGATTTTGATCAGAGCTTTTATCTTCAAATCAAATAGTTCAACACAAAGAAATCAACTATATTGTGGTGCCCTAAAGTCAGCAGATGCCTCTCATAAACACCTACAGCACTTCCTAATTTTAAAGTCACAGAAATGAAAAAACACATATCCTGATGTTTTGCAGGTTTGGACAATGTATTATAATCTCATTATTTAGAAGGTAGAGCTTGCTGTCAAAGGATTTCATTTTTCTACCCCCCTGAATATCCCTGTTCCTACTTTATGGTTACATTTAAATTGTGAAAAATATCATGATATGGGAAAAAAACAACAGAAAGAAGATTGGTTTCAGTCACTGTCCTACATTGCATATGTAATATTGGTCATGAACTCACTGCATATTTATGTTTATGAATACAGTGACTGGAGTGTTGACAACACTTGTTGGCAGAAGCCAGAATAGATGCCAGTGATATGAATGCTAAGAAGAAACTTATAACAACGTATAACTTATGAACCATGGATGTTTCTTGTTACAAAGGTAGGATGCAATGCAGTTTTAAATCTGTGTTGAGTTTTTTATAAAGAGTAGTTTTCTCTGCAATGCAGACAAACATGTAGATTCATAAAGTTAAACGTACATAAACTATATATATCTAGGACTAAAAGAAGTAATTTGTGTTTTTGAAATAAAAAAAACATGTGTATCCTATTTAACCATTTAATAAAATAACTTAAAGAATTAATAGATAAAAAATCTACTGTAAAATATAAACCAAGATAATTCTCATTAGTCATGTGGAATGGAAGGAACATTTCTGATAAACAGCTAGTCGTCTCCATCAGCAGTGTTTTAGTCACGTTTTTCTCCTTTTGAACCTAGAGGTACGGTTCAGAATTACTTTGATGCAGTGTGTAAGCTGTGTTCACCACCTGGGTCCTGAGCCAGGCACAAGAGAATTCCCACGGTTTCCAAGCATTGCATTTGGTATTTTATGTTTTCAAAAGAGCAGCAGCTTGTAAAGATAGAGGCCAACGAGAGAAGCAGACCAGAAATAGTCTCCACAATGCCTAAAATGCTTACAGTGACTGAATCATCTTTATTCGTCACCTAATTAGCTTAGCTGCCCTAGGTCCTCCTCTCTCTTGACTTTGACAGTTCTGTGTTTGAAACACTAGACGTTACTATTAATTATAGCGCCATGAAATGTGAATTGGGTCAAACACATTTGACTTTGGGTATGTTGGTGTAGGTGAGGTATGGCTGTCTATGTACAAAGACAGGGATTCCTGTACTCATTACTATGCTAATTCTGTCTTTCTGTATAATTATGAAAAACATTAAATGGAAGCTATTATTAAACTTTTTATGAAGTAACAGCGATTTAACAAACTATGAAAATAATAATAAATAATAATAATAAAACCTGCCTGTAGCAAAATGCAAAAAGGTAATGGTACTGCTATCTGGCTGCACCTGATAGCTTTCTGCAAGATAAAGAAGCAAGAATTTTTATAGTCATTGTGTGACCATAATGAAATGAGTGTTAGAATACATGTATAATATACAGGTAGAAATTAGGAAAACTCATATACTTAAAATTGAAAAGTAAGAAACCCGCAAAAATATAGAAAACACCGTAAGAAAATACACAAAGTACCAAATACTGGAATTTGAGTGTCGGACTGCAGAGGGATGATTGTCTTTATCTGCAAAGGTTCTCGGTCATCAAGGTCATGGTCAAGCTTGGCAAGTTCAGTTTAAGCAATTGGACGTAAAGTTTTATAGAAGATGTTTCACCTCTCATCAAAGAGGCTTCTTCAACTTTAACTATATAACTATATATATGGCAAGGGTTAAATACGCAGTGTGTGTACGTCTGGCAGGAAAACAGGCAGTGGAAAAATGAATGGCAGAAAAAGGAGAGCCGGAAAAGCATAAGGTAAAATAAAAAGAGGAGACAGAAATGCATAGGGTAAAGAAAAAAGGAGACAGGAAATGTAAAAAAGGGAGAAAAGCTTGTAAAAGGAAAAGGTCTACATTTATTGATGAAAATATTAATAAAAAAAATAAAAAATAAAATATATATACAATATACAAACATTTACATATTTATTTTTTCTTTATGCTTTTAGTTTTATTAATGTGAGACTTGCTCCTCTGCAGTGTACCCTCTAACCTGCACAACTGCACAGCTGCGCACTGTTCGCGCATTCTCAGAGCACAAGAAAATCTATGCAGCGCATAAAATAACATCCATCATAAACTGTAAATCAATTAGACCAGTGCAAAATTTTCTGTATCATTTTGAAGTAAAGATGTGAAAAAGCGATACAATTTAAGAAAATGTGTTCAAGTGACATTTAATACGATTTTTCATTTATGGATATTATTCATGAAATGCTTATACTATTGTGCAATTTATGTTGTCCGAAAGCTAAATAACAGTGAAATTAAAGAGTTACAGAGAGAAACAAAGAGTCAAAGGAACTTACTTACTGTATCAGAAGCCAATAGAAAATCCATATTATAGAATCTGTAGCACCAAGCAGGTGGTGAGTGTTTGTGGATTATGAAATATAAGCATTTGAAAAATGAAACCATTTGATGTTGATTTAGTTGTATGAGCTGTAAATGGTTTCACTTTTATTTTGCGTACTAAGAAAAGTCTAAATAACAGTTTATTAATTACATCAATTAATCGGCATGACATGATCAATTGCAAAATGCATAATGAAATCCTTTTTCTAAAGTTAGTATCTTTTTAGATCCTCTTAGTCTCAAGGTCACCTAAATGCAATAAACCATCATAACAACATGTTCAATCTTTTATTCATAAAGTGGTCTGATAAATCTGTTGCCAGTAATGAAAATACTTGTTCCGCTTTCCCAGTGTAAACAACACCCTAGCTCTGGCTTCCCCAATTGACTGCAATTTCCATATCATTTTGAAGCTTTTGGAACCACAGGCTTTCTTTCAAGGAGAGGGTTAAAAACAGATAAGGTAGAGAGACACCAACTGACAGATAGTGACAAAAAAGAATTGGACAAAGCCTAATACATATTTGTGATTTATACAAAAATGAAACGCAATAAATATCAATCACAGAGGGTTAATTACTATGTACATTTGATGTAATAAATAATTAGGGAAGATACACTTTTCTATATAAGCTAATAGTAACTTTTCGAAAAAAGATTTCAAACATAATAAAAAAGAAAAAATCAATTAAAAGCAAAGTCAAGATTATAAATGTTATTAGAATTACCCTCACCTTTTCAACATAGTAACAAAATAGATAAAAGGTTTCAGTTAGACATTGATAGTCAATGCTCAATTCTTGGTACCAAAGTAAAAGGGAAGAATGTAAAGAAATAAACAATTTACAATTAACTATTGATTAATGGTTTATTAGATTCGGTCTTTCTATATGATTAACTAATAACATCTGCTCAGAATGAATGTCTTTCTGTTTTAAATTTCTAATAGGGGCCGCTGTTCACTCTTAGGCAGAGCCTTTTTCTGGTTTGCCTGGATTTCTCTCAAGTCCTTTTTAATACCTGGTAATGGTATGATTTGTTTGTTTATCTGAGCTGGTAAACACCCAAGAGTAAGTGGTTCACTGCTTTATAGACAGAAATCTGTCAGTGATCTTAGTGTATTCAGGTTTATCTCATGGTTCAACTCCCCACAACTTAGCTGATGCAAAACTGAGTCTGCCTCTTTTGTTTCCATCTCTAGCATGTAGCCCCTTGCCACACTATCTAAAGCTTACATCCATAATACTGTTGTCGAAGCAATAATCAATTGAGAGAAGAATAATTATATTTCAACACCCAGTGAGATAGACCTAACTCTCAAGGCTGTGACATATGACTCCCAAAAAGTCACATCTTACCTTTAGATAGCCAGATTTTTCCATCTAACAAATCAATTTTGTTTGTAAAACCAAGAAAGTCTGGAAAGAGAAACTCTATTTAAAGTTCTCTGAAGATTTTGGGGAAGTAGCACTAATCTTTGTTAACTCCTAATCTAGCTTCCCAGTCTCTTAAAGAATTTTAAGTGCTTCACAAACTGCACTACTAGAAAGAAACATTTGTAAGACTTTACTCAGAAAAAGTAGATGATAAAGGTAATGGACACAGATACCGTACGATTTTAGTCATGCGCTTAAATGAGAACAATTTTAAAGCATTCTCAAGCATATTGAGCATAAATATAGCAGTTTTTGAACAGCAGACAACCATAACAATCACTTTCTCATCCTTTAGTGTTTTTAGGCAAATCCTATTGATGTTGAAGTCCCCATAACAAGAGGTTCATCTGAAATCTTAGTTTGTGTTTTTTTTATATACACTGGAAACTATTCCTTTTTGACAAACTGCCACAACAGGGAAACTCAAAAGGATATTGCTGGCTTATTACATGCTGTTTTGACCGGTAATTGCATAAATGACAAAAAAAAAAAGAGAGAGAGAAAAAAACACATTCACAATGGTTCTTGTTGT
Source organism: Jordanella pulchra (assembly GCA_034780135.1). Taxonomy (NCBI): domain Eukaryota; kingdom Metazoa; phylum Chordata; class Actinopteri; order Cyprinodontiformes; family Cyprinodontidae; genus Jordanella; species Jordanella pulchra. The sequence continues at coordinate 7,991 of JAUZNJ010062402.1, forward strand.
GTTAACTACCATACATATGTTTTTCCTGTCTTTAATTGGTCATTTTGCCCATGTCCTGAGAGGTGTTAGTTGTGATCTGCAGCGGTGGAGCTCATGATATAAGAACAGTGCGCAAGTTTCTGTCCTGTGTAATAATGAAAAACGCCCCATGCTGTGAGAGGAAATAGGAGATTTCATAATCCATCTGAGGCCTTGGCTCTGGTTGCTCGTCTATGGAGGGAGTCTTATTAAACTTCTCATTAGTGACACACTGAGCTTCTGTAATGACTGAATGCATATATAAATCACCTCAAACATGAAAGGAGGGACATCAACAATGAGCTCAGGCAGCATCCCGGTGCTACCTACTGCACTGATAAGAGCTTTGTGAATGAAAAATGGATTTACAATACTGCACATCTGCTTACACTGTGGTAAGTCTTAAAAAAAAGAATGGGTGTCCATTCACTTTTGAGAACTCATCCACCCAGACTATAGTTATCAAACCTTTTGATGTTGTTGACATACTTTGTTTCTCCTCCGTTTATAATTCAAACCCAAGCAATGTTTTAAAAAGAAAGAATACCCACTTTACAATCACCTTATACGTGAACCTTAAAAATAAAAAGGTCTCCTGATTATTTTACTGTTTAATGGGCCATTTTACATGTTGTGTCTCTGTACCCCGCCAACTTGTGCGGAATGAAGGAATCTTAAGCCAGGAGAATGACTTTGAAAGAAGACTCTAAAACTCTATTTCTAGACACACCATATATTGAAACATGATAATATGTCTTTATTCATGACATATCTAAGGCAAGACATCCTCTTGTGAAATGAGATCACGATCTTGTTTTTCTCCAGAGTATAAGCACCTTCATCAGAATCAACCTCCCATAAATAGAGTAGTAAGAAAATGGTCATAAGAAGCTAAAGAAGCCTTGCAAGGTTATTGTGAGACTACAGATTGGAATGTACCGTGTTAAATACATAAAGACGTCATTATGCAATTTCGCATTGAGTACAGGGTACTGGTGGAGAGCTTTGTGGTACCCAAATTGGAGTGAAACAGGAGATGATTTTTAGATTTCAATGAAAACAGGAACAGTCCAAACATCATTCCCATCATGGGTGTGTGTCGAGGTGATGGAGCAGTATAAATACCTCAGTTTTCGCCTGGACAACAAACCATGAGGTCTAACTGGAAACATAAGGTCCAAGTTGTCAACAAAAAAGCAATAAAGTACACTGGGCTTCTTAAGAAAGCATAGGTCCTTTAGAGTTAACAACAAGATGCTGTGTATCTTCTATACATCTGTTGCAGACATTGTGAGTTCTACTGTTGTTGGGGTCGCAGCATCAGAGCAAATGACTTAAACACACTTAAGAAGCTAATAAAAAGGCTGGCTCTTTTGTAGGAACTCATCCGAAACCCCTTAAGAGCATTTTAAAATAATTGAAGGGGTTATTTCAGCCAACAGCTATTAAGATCAACAGAAAGTCATTGAAAAAAAATCGTATACAAACTTCAACAAAATGTAATTTCACATTGGGATCATTTAAGTATTTTTTATTGTAATAAACTGAATACAACAGTCCCATGGAAAGCCTAAGCTTAGCAGGTTACATGTTAGTCAATATCAGATGGTTATATTAAAACTAGTTTTTTAAATTATATTTTCTCTAATAAAAAAAAAGATATATTTCAAAACTATAACACGTGTCTGGATGTTTACACATTGTAACCATTCTCCAGTTCTAATCACCTACTGAACCTGGATGAAAGTAAATGTAATTTAGTTTTCTGTAACACATGGAGTCACAGCAAGACCAATTGCCAATTATACACAGGTCCCAAGTCTGAAAGGATGAGCAATTCTGACACAAAATTTTATTCTGAATTGGCATATGTAGGATGAAAAAAATGTATTTTTAAGAAGGTTTGTGACAGTATGTTTGTGTGGTCTGCATGCCTGTTTGGCTATGTGAATGAAACTTTGTATGAACACTCAATGATCAGTTTACCCCGTGGCTGGAGAGAAGCTGGGCTATGAATATAAATTCAGCATTCATCACTTGCTGCTCCCCTTGACGCCTTAGCGAAGCGAGTCATCTTTTTGTTTGTGTCAGCATTTACTGAGCAGTATTACATGGCTCCAAGCAGGGACACTCTTTTGCTCAGTCTTCTTATCACAAGGACAATAGCTGGATGTAAAATAGGTACATCAAGTTCAAGATGCCTGTCCCAGAATATACTATTCTATTTTTTTAGACAAATGTAAAGACAAATAAAATGTTCCAAATGGTATTAATGTTTAATTTTAAAATCTTTAAATGCTTCTTTGATTTAGAATTATTTTAATAAAAAGCAACAGAACAAAAATCAGAATCGGTAACATGGCAATAACACATTTAGTCAGTTTTAAAGAAAATATTATTTTTCCTAATTTGTTTAACCTGTTTAGAAATAACCTGAAGATAATTATAAAGGCATGAAAGATTATTAAGAAACCATAAAATTACAGTATTAATACTTTTTATTTCATGTTATGTATTCTTTTTACAAGTGGTATTTTAACCTTTATTTTCCACTAAAGAATTGTTATCCTAATCACTAACAGGTTTCTCAGGTTTTTTCTTTTAGACAAGTCCTTTTAAAGAGGCATTACAGAGTTTTCTAACGATAATGCCAACTATGGCCAAAACACAGAACTGCAGCACTCTTCTGCTCATTCTCATAGCTTGCGTTCATAGTTGACAAGGTTTTTTTTTCTTTTACTGTTTTCATCTTACATCGAGTCTGAGGTGAGCAGGATGCCGCTCCCTTCTGAGTATTCACAACATCCATCTTGAATATGAAGCTTCAATTGTTTGATAGGTTGGACCTATTTAACATGGATGCACTTGACGGCACATTCCCAGAACAGAGTGGGATGTATTCTGACCCGAATTCAGGAAAATAAGCTACAGGCATTGGCGCTGAACTACTAAGTTATGGTCGTCAAATCATTTTTTTCATTAAGGGTCAAATAAAAAGCCTGTTTTAAATATATTTTTCAGGAAAAACTTACATAATTTCTCTTTAAGACAAATAATGTGATCATTAAATTTGGAATGGTTAATTCTTTATTCCCACAATTACTTTTCTGGGCACATACCAAGGGAGTTCTTTCCGTGAGTTGAATTTCGCATGGTTTCCCCCACCCTTGCCAAGTGTAAAGAAATATCAGAACCAAACACTCTTGATAAACAAAATATTAATAGCTTTGAGGACTTGTGACCCAGTGAGACAAAATGAATGGAAAATCTTTATTTTAGATAAGAGACATTAAGCACAAAGTCACTTTTGTGAAATTGAAATACATTATTTTCATGCATCCATTCTTTGCCGCTTTGTGGAGTCGGGTCGCGGGGGTAGCAGCTTCAGAAGGGAGGCCCAGACTTCCCTCTCTCCGGCCACTTTTTCCAGTTCCTCCGGGGGAATACCGAGGCGTTCCCAGGCCAGCCGGGAGACATAGTCCCTCCAGCGTGTCCTGGGTCTTCCCAGGGGCCTTCTCCCGGTGGGACATGCCCGGAACACCTCACCAGGGAGGCGACCAGGAGGCATCCGAACCAGATGCCCGAGCCACCTCAACTGGCTCCTCTCGATGTGAAGGAGCAGCGGCTCTACTCTGAGTCCCTCCTGGATGACCGAGCTTCTCACCCTATCTCTAAGGGAGAGCCCAGCCACCCTATGGAGAAAACCCATTTCGGCCGCTTGTATCCGCGATCTCGTTCTTTCGGTCATGACCCAAAGTTCATGACCATAGATGAGGGTGGGAACGTAGATCGACCGGTAAATCGAGAGCTTCGCTTTTTGGCCCAGCTCTCTCTTCAACACAACAGACCGGTACAGCGCCCGCTTGACGGCAAACGCTGCACCAATCCGCCTGTCGATATTCCGCTCCCTTCTTCCCTCATTCGTGAACAAGATCCCAAGATACTTCAACTCCTCCACTTGAGGCAGGACACCCCCCCTGACCCGGAGAAGGCACTCTACCCTTTTCCGGCTCAGGACCATGGTCTCGGATTTGGAGATGCTGATTCTCATCCCTGCCGCTTCACAGTCGGCTGCGAACCGCTCCAGCGAGAGCTGCAGATCATGATCTGATGAAGCCAAAAGGACCACATCTTCTGCAAAAAGCAGAGACTAGATCCTAAGGCCACCAAAACAGATCCCCTCAACACCCTGGCTGCACCTAGAAATTCTGTCCATAAAAGTAATGAACAGAATCGGTGACAAAGGGCAGCCCTGGCGGAGTCCAACTCTCACCAGAAACGAGCCCGGTCCACCATCCGGCATCTCAGGGGGGGGAAGCGGTACAGCACCAATACTGTTTATAGTGGGGATAGTGTGCTGCTGACCTCAACTCGGGATGTTGTGGGTCGGTGGGCGGAGTACTTCGAAGACCTCCTCAATCCCACCAACATGCCTTCCATTGAGGAAGCTGAGCCTGAGGACTCTGGGTTGGACTCTCCAATCTCTTGGGATGAGGTCGCCGAGGTGGTTAAAAGTCTCCTCGGTGGCAGGGCCCCGGGGGTGGATGAGATCCACCCGGAGTTCCTCAAGGCCCTGGATGTTATAGGGTTGTGTTGGCTGACGCCACTCTGCAATATCGCATGGACATCGGGGGCAGTTCCTCTGGATTGGCAGACTGGGGTGGTGGTCCCCCTGTTCAAAAAGGGGGACCGGAGGGTGGTCACACTCTTGAGCCTCCCTGGCAAGGTCTATTCCGGGGTCCTGGAGAGGAGGGTCCGTCGGATGGTCGAACCTCGGATTCAGGAGGAGCAGCGTGGTTTTCGTCCTGGTCGTGGAAATACATTATTTTGCACTTCAAAATTAATGTTGTGTTTTTTTAATGGTTTTAAGGTCGTGTGACTGACTGACTGACACAAAACTAATGTCAAATCCCTATACAAGATTGGACACTTGCAGTTTTTTTATAAGTCTTTATAATGAAAAAAATAAGATTCACTTTCATTATCCATCCAGCACATCAGCAAGGAGCAGTTGCCCAGGGCAGAGCTGCTTATGTCAGTTTTCCCTTGATCAGGTGATATTCCTAGCCATGCCATGGTATAGTATGACTAACCTATTAATGAGATTCTTCAGTATAATTTATCATGTGTTAGAAAAATTCTAACAGATTTAGTGTTACATACAACTGGCATTACTATTTTTACATTTGTTGCATTACATTGTTGTGATGTTTCAATTGCAGTTGAATTCAATCTGTAACTGTTGCACATGTTTTTGGTTAACATGATGCATAAATGCAGTTGCTGTTCTTGTTGCATTTCATTATTTTCTAATGTAAAAACTCCATGTCAGGCTGATGATCCTAGTGAGCCTGATTTCACGTGATTGTTCTCTGATGTCAGGGGGTTATCTGATTTCTGAAGTGATCATGTACACAGCAAAATATGGTAAACACAATTGTAGAGCAGCCCTTTTCTGATTTCTCAAAAGCACATTATCACAGCTGGATTTCTCCCTAGTACTGGGATCAGCACATGCATGTAAACACCATCCACTGTTTTCTTTTGTGGTTTAACATCTGTGCATGTCCAAAGTGAATGAGACTCAGAGCTAATAAGGGCTTTAATAAGGGCCAGTTTTACTTACAGGTGTTATTACATCCACAATTAAAAGAGGACATAACTGGCTTATTAGTAAGTAAGGGAAGTCCTGGTGTTTTTTCTGTATCGTTTGATGGGAGGTGTGACTATACTGTGGGCTTGATCAGTATAGCCAAACTTCCCATAAAACTCCTGTAAAGGTGCCTCCACTGCCCAGGCTGGGTTTAGAATCTCAGGGGAAGAGGGAATAATTGTATGCACATCCAAAACCTATGCTCAGACCAAGCACAGAATGTTCAAAAAAAAATTCAAACTGGAGAAAAGAGAAAAATCTGCACACTTGCTCAAAAGCTCCCTTGTCTTTATTGGAAAACACAACATTTTGACCTTAAGGTCTTCCCCAGGCAAAGGTTAATTAGTGTTTTGGAAGGAACATTTTACCATGTTCATTAAAGGGATATTGTGTAACAATTTATTTTTGTTGCTTCCTAAAATCAATGACTGTGTTATTATTAGTGTATTATTACCTCAACTAACAATAATATTTTCATATGTGAAGAATTTTCTATTAGTTTATATACATAAGGCTGGTCACCAGTTTGTAAAGTGGCATGACAGTCTTTAATCTTGAAAGTACAGATGCCACTGAGGTATAAAATAGTACTAACCCGCAGAATAGTTTTTCCCCTTACTGTCAGTTCATTGTAATTGACAGGTGGCAGTGAAGATCATTTGGAGATACTAACCCAACAAATGAAAGTCTGCACTACTCCAGCACAAAGCAGAACCATGCATACGCAGAAACAGCACAAGAAATGGTTTCACCATTCCCAAGAAAGCAAAAAACAGAACTTAAAAAACAACGAAACTGGAAACATTAAAAAAAACGGATTAACATCAAGCAAACCTTCTCCAGGTGGAAGGAGCTAATGAGGGAGAGTGATTTTAAAAGGGTTTTTGAAGTTACCATGTTTTTTCTTGACAAGTTAGTGAACTGTACTGCCTAAATTAGCGCAAAGCTCATTTTTCCATGTGGTTTTAATTAGACAGTGATGCTGGTTATCATACAAAGCATAAAAGTAGATCCAACAAACAAATACCAATCTTGTTAGTAGATATTGTAGGTTTACAAGGGTGTGGTAGCTTTCAAAGCCCAAGTGATCACTGGCATTTTGTCACAGCAAATGCCAGCTTGTAGATGCTTCACTTTCTTTAAGTTGACATGGCTACATCTGCACTGTTAAGGCTTTTTGACACAATGCAGCTACCGTTTCCACAATACATGTTTGAGGCAGTGGTTCGCTTGAGTGAAAGAACCCAATTTCTGCACTAGATGAGAGTAATTCTTACATAATATCATTTTAAGGCAATCAGGACGACATTAAAACATCAGTCAGATATTCACATTAAATCACATAAAATGTCTTTAAAGCTTGATTTTACCAGAATAACAGAACTAAAATCGTTCTGAAAATTTTCAATATTCACTTCCTTATTTACCACTTATACATGAGAGTTGAACTGGAAAATCTTACCCTTTGTCTGATCTCCTCCTCCATTTTGACCGGAGAGCCCAGCTCAGCTACCTGTTTAACACCTTCGCTGGCTAAGCCACCAAATTCCCAGAGCACATAATTTTTTGAGTGGGAGGCACCGATGATAGCTGACCAATGATTGGTGCGACCTGTAAAGTAGAAAAGTAAACATTTATTTTCAGCTCGAATACCTAAGCTTTTTTCTAATATCATTTCCCCTTCCCCATTTACATTTTAAAACTCCTTAACATTCAGGAAGCAGTTAATCTAAATGACTTTTTCTTATTAGATGACAAACCAAAATCTCCTTCTCGAAGAAAATAATAACATACATTTCCCAGAAGCAATTCACTTCAGTCTTAAAAAAATTCATAAAACAAACATTCTACAGGACTTAAATTTAATGTCATGCTTGCTCATGAATACTTGCCGTCATTTTCTCAAGACAAAGGTACGTAGGCTCAACAGACCCCAAAAAATTGTTTACTGAAATATGTTATTTATATGCCAGCACAGAAATTGTGGAGCGACACTGGTATCAATACTAAGAAATAACTGTAAGTGAATTAATATGGCAGCAGTGAAAGCTAAAAATCAGTTACATTTTCTACAACAGAAATACATAAGATGTGGAATATTGTCTACCATCTAAGAATTTATTGATGTCTTTTTGATGTTTACGGGTCATATTTTCATTATTCTAGTAATCTGTGCAAATGAAATTCAGGCAAAACTTTATTGCTCAATGTTTTTACATTCTGTCATCATGCCCTCTGCTCCACTATTATTGCCGTCCCCCATATGTAACATATATGCTCTTTGACTGATACATCAAACACTGGCTTGAGTATATGAGCAACAAATCTGCTAGATGTAATATATACCAGAGAGTAGGCAAAAGAGAGAGAAGATCAAAGCAGGATTATTGGCTTAAGTTTTGTTCCATTTTTTGTCAGAAATGAAAAACAAACAAATGGTGAAATACAGATCCAAGACTAAATTCATAAGGGAAGTTGAATTATCAAACAAAAGCTAAAAACATAATAAAAAGAAAAGAAGTCCGTGGAACCCAACCAAGGAACCACTCTAATATACTAAGTTAAAACTAGGTTAGACGTTCTACCTTGAGGGTTGGGATGTGACTAGAGATCTAACAAAAAAGGAATGTATAGTAAATAAACAATTTGGAAATGTGGCCACTGGGTGGCAAATCTTAATCAGGGGTGGGTAATCTAGACTCCTAAAGATAAAGCATTTAGAGAACAGTTCTAAACATGTGTATGTCCAGTTCCACAGTATAGACATGTCCTTGGTCTTAACTCGTACCTCCTGTTCCTAACTGCTATTGATTCATTTTTCGTGGCTTCAACACTAACATAAGGTAGACAGGTAAGTCACAAGGACCCTTTGCTCAAGAACTATGATAGGAAGCATACAGGCTCCTCTTTACAACCTCATTCCTTACTGCCAGCAGTATTCTGACACTACACCATAGACTAATGTTTAAAAAAGTTGTCTCAAACTCCACTCCTTGAAGACTGGTGTCCTGAAACTTTTAGAAAGTTCTCTGCTTTAACACATCTGACTACAGTATGAGCTAATCAGCAGAGCTTTGCAGAGATTAACTGCATGTTAGAAAGGTAGTCATCTGATCATGCTGAGGGTGAACTTGGTAAATTTTGTGGTATTTTGCCTTATGTAATCGTCAAGAGAAGGCCTATGATTTAGCATATTAAATACCACCACTATCTACAGATTGTGGAAAAACTCCTGGAAAGAAATAACTGTCACTCTTGGATGGCACAAAGAGGCTCTGAAAAAGTTGTAACGACTGTGTTTTCTACTTCCTCATGTAGTGTGGTGTTTTTAGCTTGTGGTTTCTGCTGTAGATGAACCCCTGGTGCCGACCAGAATGGGGAAAAGCTGCAAAGAGCTGCAGACACTGTGACAAACAGCTCATTATCTGCTCTGACTGTACATGAGTCATGCATAACAAAGACTTAACACGACTTGCTCCAGGAACTAGATGATCACTTCCAGCACTACTTTCTTTGTTCAGGCCCTAGTATCAGGTGTTGCTGTACCCCAATAGGGGGCCGGATCAACCTCCATTAAGTTTTTGACTAAAAGACGCTTTGTCTTAGCTGCCCTCTATTATTTTACACCATAACCACATTCAGTCCCTTATTAGTTAAAGCAAGGAAAATTGAGAGAAAATTTCAGATTTTTGAAAAAACTGACTGACTACTGGTTCAAAGTACCTGGGTAAGTGAAAAGGATTAAGGATATGCAGGGTTTTTCTTTCTGGAGCCAGATTTACTCATTCTGATCTAAATTCTGCCGCAGTAGGAAAGAGCGACTGATAAGGCAGTTTATGAGGGAAGCTAGAACAAAACTAGCTAAAAGCAAGTTTTTCATATATTGTTTAAAATAACTTTGGAAATTACTTACTGCTCTAAGTGGGTTCCTCTGTCAGCTAAAAACATGTTTTTAGTTTCTATACTCCAGGTAATGATTGATCAATTACTGAATTAGTTGACGATTATTTCAACAATCAGTTAATCATTACTAATCCAATCAATTGTTTCGGCTATACTTGTGAGTTTGATTAGACCTGTCAGGAGCTAAATAAAAAGGTTCCAAATATGAGAGTGAAAACATAAAGTTATATGAAAATGTGACAGTTGACATTCTGACAATTAAAGTGTGAAAAAGACCCCACGTATGAAGAGGGCCTGTCTCCTCCCCCTTCTTATGCTCCCTGCCAATGAAAAACGCTGGTGCACTGAGATGGTTCTCTAGGTGTGGTATTGGGTACTTCAGGGTGCGCTTTATAATTCCTGGTGGCTGCTGGGCTAGGCCTAGGCCTCCTGGCCCTGATATTAGATCCTGTAGGACGAGTCTGGGGCCACCCATACCTACTATTAAGCATATTTTACTTCTGAAGAAGCTTTGGAAATCCTTTATACACAAGCATGCTGATGCATACATACCACAGGAGATTGGTTCCAGGTGTTCACAAATACTTACTAATACTAAACACTAAGCTGCAGCTAACAGACCTACATTGAATAACATTGTGTTATCAACATAAGTTTTGCCTTCCACATACAGTACATTGACATCTAAGGGTTTATCCGCTACTCTTGAAGCTTTTTTTGATGTTTACTTTGGTTGTCTGATGTCTTCTTTTTGTTGTTCTTATTTTCTGTTTTCTGTCCCTCTCATCTCATATAGGTGTGAAAGCAGACTTCTAGGAGTTACTGTTTACGTATCTTCTGTGTTGTCTATTTTTGCTGTTTTGATTTGCAGTATTTTCTGTCTTTCCATGTGCTCTTTCCTGTCTCTATCTCTTTTTTCTCACCTCCCTTTCCTTTTCCTCTGGGATGTCTATTCCCAGAGCTATATTTGCAAAACAAGACACACACAAAAACAACAGTGTATCTGTAGGCTCTAGGCCAGGTGTAACAAAAGGGCATCTGATGCCAAAGTCTCGTCTTTACTGTTTGCTGTATAATTAATTTTAATTAGGCCTCTCGTGTCATGGATTTTCTCTTTAAAGTCAATGTGTACACAATTGTAAATCTTTGGTCCTTTGTTTTTTCAAACAGAAAATGTTTTCGGTGTTTCAAGTGTCCAATCTGATAAATATTTTAAATCTACAGTACCTGTGTTTACATTGAAGCCAAGAATGATTTAAAATTGCTATAATGCAAACAAAGATATTTACAGTTATTATTGAGAACAGTATATCTGTCTTATAAATTGTCAGAAACATGATACAGTTCTCAGTTTTTGTCCTTTTTACCTTCTCCAAGAAGGTTATGTTTTCGGTTGTGTTTGTTTGTCTGTTAGAAAGTTTACAGAAAAAGTTATCAACTAATTTGCTTGAAAATTTTACCAAAGGTGCGTCGTGGGCTGAGGACCAATCCATTAACTTTCGGTGGTGATCCGGATCAGGATCTGGATACAGGAATTTTTTAAAGGTTTCTTTAACATTGCGAGATGGGGACATTTGATACATTTTTGCAATATAATGTATAAAAAGGGGATAGAATGGCATGATAAAAATTTGGGGACACCAGGACCACAAATACTATCACTTAGGGTAGTTTGTTGTTATCAAAGAAGTATTCTGGATCTGGTGATCCAGAATGCTGGAAAATATTAGCAGAGTGGGATGATTAACTTCTGTGACACTCTAAATGAAGTTATGTAGGAAACATACTGTATATATTGGCTCATATTACAAATATGCTTGTTGTAATGTATTGTTTATTAATGATTTGATATGGTTGTGTATGTTGTGGTTAGAGTAGCACCACTGCATTAACTTGATAGCAATGAAAAGCTGCATAACTAAAAAACAGACAGCAGGATGAAATAATTGACCAGTGGGATTATTTTTTAAAGAATAAATTAGGTCATGTTGGCCAGTTATACATAGAATTCCAGTCTAAGACTGTATAAAAGTCATTTATCTTTAGTTGGTGACAAACAGAAAATACGAAAAACTGATAAAAGAGAGAAAAAAAAATTTTCCAGTAAGAAAATGCAAATGTTAAGGGGAAAAGGGTACAAACCATAATGAGTCCTTATATGGTATTACTGAATAACTTTGATGAATGTAATATGTGCAATGTTATAATAACTATTAACCAAGTAAATGACTTTGTGCAAGAGAAAATCAATCTGCTGAGCCTCAAGAGTCATGAAGAAAAAGAGGCTATACAGCTTGCCCTCTCCTAAGGTTGTTCTGTCTATGTCTATGTGTGCTTGGATGGGTAAATTACACACCAGTTACTGCCTGCCTAAAATAGTAAATTAGGGCTTCCTTCAATTCCAGGGTTTATCTTATTTCACTTTAATCGGTATATTGATCCGAATGGAGACAGGCAGATTTAGACAAGAGAGGCATTGTAATCCGTAAGTCTATTCGCATCCTGATAGTTTGGCTCAAGGTTATATGCACATCACACCCAGCTTTGCAACAATAGCTTACTATCCATATCACTTCTGAAAAGCAAGTGCAAGATGGCATTATATATAGCCATATTTCTTATGTGGCTTTGGTTTCCACAGGATAGATCAAAATCTATTCAGATTAAGAAAAGCTAAGTCCTACAATAAAATAAGTTTGGAAAAAGGTAACAAGAATTTTATTGTTTGGTATGACAGTTTGGCATCAATTAAAAAAATCCTAAAAGGCAATAATAATTTAATACAATATTAAAAGTGCTTTGTAAAAGCACAGTTAAAGAATACATTTAAAAAAGTAACTACAATTTAGGGGTGCACACTTTAGAAATATCTTATAGCATTTAGATTCAATCATGGTGTTTTCCATTTCAATCATTTGAGCAATATTTTTGGCAATGTTACATGTCTGCAGGTGTTTCGTTGTGTTTTTTCTCTCCCCCTCTTTTCCCTCTCTGTTCTTTGATGGCTGGTGCAAATTTGCCCTGATTGGCCCAGGAATCCAATACCCAATCAGGATTCTCTTCCAGCTCTGCATAAGCAGTGCATCTGTGGAGCTAAAGGAACTCTTCACCTGGCTGGCATCTGCTTCTACTGTTGCTTTTGATAGATACTGTGTTGGGAGGTTGTGGACAAGGTTAGATCGGGGTACCCTGTCCATTCACATCACGTAGGTAAATCTCTGTTAAAATACCCTAGGTATGAGGGTTGGGCCACCGTTGTACTGTTTGGTGAGTACTTTTGTTAGATTAGATTACATTACATTAGATTAGATTAGATTAGAGTAGCAAGTTGTTGTTTTTTCCTTTGAGTTTCATGTAGAGGTTAGTGGGCAGTTAGGCCTTGTTTTGTTTTATTATCAATAATATTAATAATAAATAAATCTTGTTTATCAGATTACACATGCACAGATCTTGTCACATTACTGTGGTTGCCGCGTTATTTCACCTCTTCTCAATAAAGTGGGGACGATTGTAACAAGCAATATAGCGTATGGTTGCATGCACACAGATTATCTCCCCATAGTCTGCCATTGTACCAATACCTCCTCTTTGACCATGAAGACAGAAATTTTTGCCACCAAGAAATTTTTGTGCGCCAGTTTGCACCTGACCTTCAAATGTGCTAAACATAGATGTAAACACTGAACGCAAAATCACTTACAAGTATGATACATAGCAATTTATCATGTGAGAGATAAGTATTTACACTTGCATCTCCTCCAGCCATACATTTGTGGGGTTTGGTCATTAAAATACAGTATGATCTAGATAGCCTCCAAAGCACACATGCTAAAAAAAAAAAAAAAAAAAAAAAAAAGCTCAAAGCCACTTTTTTGCTGATTTTGCACACATATCACTTTGCACTTTGTATAAAGATCAGGTCTCCACATGCTAACAAGTATGTGCATATTTCAATACACTTTTGAAGATGAGGCCCACTGAGTGGTATTGATTTTCTTATTTAAATGATCAAACTACTTTAATTGAATATGTAGTTTTTTTTCTTTTTTACAAATATGGCAAAAAGTACACTACAAAGCCACAACTTCATTTATTCATTTATCACTGTTTGCATATTGTATCATGATATGCTTTTGGGTATGCAAGGTAAGAACAATAAAACTGCCAATAAAACCCCAATTCCTGAAATGAAAGCTGTATTATCATAAATTAGTGTTAATACATTAATTACCTTGTGGCTTTCTGTCAAAACATACTCCAGGAACCATGATTTGTTTTTTCTTTTACAGAAATTTGATCTTACTTCCAAATGTTTGAGCTACAGTGCATAGTGAAACCTAAAATGATCCTTGTTCCAATTAGATTTTGTTGTAAATGAATCTTTAAAATGTAATAAGTGTGTTTCTTCTAATTAGAATACTTGTTTATCAGATTGGCCTCACCAGAAACCTCATTTGAATTAAATAGACAATCTATGGAGGGATCTAAGAATTAAGATGATGTTATGGAGGTTTTTCCAGATGTCAAGCACATCAACAAAAAAAATGGTGAAGATACTATTGGAAAGATGCTCATCAGCATTTAAAAGGATTTAATAGTAAAAAAGATTTAACTGATAATTGAGGAAAATGTAATCCTTATCACATTTAATACATTAGCAGTTAAAATAGAAATGCTTTCTTTAACTCAAATCAAAGAATCAAAGAAAATAGATGCCAAGAAGTACACATACTAGAAGTGTAACTGTACTTACGGGGAAAGTCTTTAGGGTGAATCTTCTCGGACCAGTTCCCATAGAAGGTGACTCTATACTTTGCTGTTCCACAGGCACAACAATCAAGTAAAGGTTTATCTGTGCCATCTCCATACAAGGATTCTGCATATAAAGGAGAAAATGGGGGACAATGAGATATAGATACTGTACGCTATTTTAAAATCAAGTTATCATTCAGGAGACGAGTGGTCAAAAGGGTAACCAGCAAAAGGGACAGGGCAATGATTGTACAAATTAGATTTCTCTACAGTCTTTTTTTGTTGTTGCTTTTTTTAACATATGCTCCATGGCAATTAGGAATGAAAGATGTTGATGAATTAAGCAATTAATATAGTTAAATGATCTGATCGATCAACTAGAAATTAATTGATAAGCATCCATTTCTAAAAAAAACTGAGTTTTCTCTTGTATCAAGTGGATCTTTTCATAGCTTGAAAGGGTTGATGTTGTTGTAAGCAAGCTAAATTTAAAAAAATAGTACACGAATAGATGTTAGCTATTCTTTGTGTCAGCTGTATTAAATAATGACTGAATACTCACTTCTTTACACATTTTAAACATTCTCATAAGATATAAAAAACAGGAAACCCTATAGGTTACTTAATTTTGAAAAAAAGATAAATAAAATATGTGTAACAGATTATTTTCAGTGTACAGAGATGTAAAAATATCACTAAGAGACAGAGTATGTCACTCTGACATGCTGTCAGACTATTTTCCACTTTGTTTCAAAGAAGTGGATGGTATCTCTTATGTAGCTCTGTTCTGTTGAGTGTAATCCAGCATTGAGTGCAGGGAGAGACTTTGTGCTGTAAACAGCCCTTCAAATGTAGGATTGTAGTTGCTCTCAGAGGAATGTTAAAACTTGGCTTTAAGAAGTACCTTAACTCAAACGCTGTACTTTTCCACCATATCCTCACCTCTGCTGCTTCACCATGCTCCACAGCTAGATGGTCGTTTCTATGAGATAACTTAAGGACTTTATCAAGTTTTTATATTTAAAAGAAACAAAACCGCATAGAGTACCTTGTACATCCTTTTAGCCAGTAAAAAGAGTAAATAATCAGACCGGTCACTGAATAGATTTACGATTCTGCTTTAGCTTGCCTATGTTCTGACATTACTTTGCTTGCAAATACACTTAAGAATGAGCAACACTATCTGGTGGAGGGAGGTAACATAACACTGAAAGACATTCCTTTTAAACGGAAGTTATCAATACATCGGATGGAACAAATTTTAATCAAATCAACAATCAATTACAGGTTTATTGTTTAAATGCCTAGGGTAATCATTACAAAGCTAGGAGAATTGTGCAACTATTTCTGACATAGTATTCATAACAGCAAACCAAAAGGTCCCTGCAGTGATATTAAAATAGAAAGAAATTTAAAACATAACAATATAAGAAAAAAAGAAAGCTTTATCAAAAGAAAACAGGATAAGCTATAAAATATTGTTTTAGGCGCTTACCTTTTTCACACATTTGCTTAGTCAATGAACCTTCATCCTGGAAATAGATGATTCTTTTCTGTACAATGCTTGCCCTATACAGAAAACACAAGCAAAAGAAGGGTGGGTAATGCAACATTAAGACAGTGTCAAGATACTGTTTGGACATAGTGACATTTTTAACTAATATATTACAGACACATTTTTTTTAAGTTACCTAGTGCTCATTTCAGAAATGCATGATGATTAAAAAAGAACATTTATGTTTGACAATTTAGATGATAAAAAAATCAAAGTAATATAAAAGGTCCCATATTATGCAAAATTCTTGTAATGTTCAGTTTGAACAGAATGCCCTTTATGATGTCATAAAGGGAAATAAATTGTCCAAAGCGGTCTGTAGCAGCCCATTGGACAATCTTCAGCCTTCATCGAATGTATTACTCTGTGCTCTTAGGCTACATTTACGAACTATGACTGGTTGTCATGGTTGCAAGTTGTGGGGGCTCGGCCTTCGGGATGACAGGGGTGTGGCAAGCCAAAACATCTCATCCAAAGGAAGGCTGAATAAGGGCACTTTTGCTAAAGGCCATCTGCCTGATCTGAGAGGAATTTTCCTGCACAAATGAAATAAAAAAAACTCAGCGGGGCTCATTGTTATTTTTCTTTATTTTTAAATGTAACATACCATAGAACCCTTAAAATAAATGTGAGATTAAACTAAATCCTAAAGAAAGAAAACAAACATTGTATGTGTCTTTGGTTATACAGTGTGTTGAAACTAGAAGAATGACAGGCCTAGAGAAATGCTCTTTGAAAGAGAGGCCCAGCAAGGGGGTGGTTTCCTAAATTGAGCCGTCTCAGAAAACTGTTCCACTCTTTGGTCGGGAGCACATGTCTAAGAGGGCTCTTGACATGTAAATTGGTCAAAAATAAATTCCCAGAGGCCATAGCACTTGAAAACAAGAATTAAAAATAAGCCACCAGGGTTGTGATTCTTTACAAACACCAACCTTGGTCAAGGAAAGTTTCCATGGTGATAAACCCTGACAAGGAGGAGTTGAATGATGGTATCACTAAGGCCAGATGGGCTGAGTCCAGATAAATTCTTTCTATGCTATTTCCTGGTAAAGACAAAACTGAACTACCACCACATATAAAGCTGAGATTATTGTTGAAGAAACCAAATAATGTCTATTTAAAGCTCTCAACAGATGGGTAAAAGAGAAAATACATGAAAACTTTTATAAGATTTTTCTTTTTTTCTACCTTTTTTAGTTTTTAATGTTCTTTTTAGATTTTCTTGTACTTTTAACTACTCTAAATTTGAAAATACTTAGAATCAACTATTTAAAAATAGAATAAGTCCCTGTAAATTACACTTGTGCAATTTAGACCTGTATAGGTTATAAAGTGTCTTTATAGTACATGTAATGTAAACTTGAACAAAATAAATATTTTCACTGAATTTAACACCAAACCCAGCCAAACTTCCAGTCTTTAGGGAACTACGAGTACTGAATGCCTTCAATGAAATGTGGCTTAGAGTAAGACACTGACTCAAAACTGGACAAGAACAGGTCATAAAGCTGCTGCTTCGGCTGGAGAGGAACACTGCAGCAACTAGTAAGTCATTCATTTATGGTGCCTGTATATTCATAAAAGGTTGTGTGAGACCTGGTTGTTAGGTAAATATAGTGTATTCGTGTGGAGGACTAATCCTCACATAGTTACAAACACATAAATAAATGCCTCACAAATATAATCCAGGGGCAAAATAATAGCTTAAAATTTAAATCAGTGCGCTATTAAATCCATTAAACTGATAAAAAAATGTATATATTTAAAAATGTATAAGTTATTTAGATATTAATATACAATAATTGCTGACATTTAAATCTAGAACTTTCATCAGGACTTAAGTTATGTAATAAAAAAGAAATATTTCGACAGCTTTTAGCTCTGGTTTACTGACCATAAAAGTACAGGTGGTGGGTCAAACCAAACCTAACCAGATCTTAGTTTGTTTGTCAGGAGTCCATACAAATTTTCTAATTTCTCTATAAAAATACCTCGAAGCAATGCAGGTGGAATCTAGCAGCTTATTATTGTTCAAAAAATCAAAAAAAGTTCTCTTAATTGGATGTTTTCTCTTCAAAAATAATTTAACACTAATAAAATAGATTGTCAATCCTATATCAAATGCAACAGTGATTAAAAACAAAATATTTCCTTTTCTTTTTAAACAAATGTATTCTAAACTACAGTCCCTTTAAATTCTAAATTGCTGCATACTTATATGTACAGTTTATGGCCAGGATGTTCTCTCACCATGTGTATTAAAAAGTTCAAGGTACGCAAAACAATCATCAATACTTTAATTGTTCTTTCCTTAATTCAATCTTACCTCAATTTCTCACATCAATGAGAGGGAGGAACAAGTTCTGCCTTTACTGCTTGCCAACTTTCCAAGGCTGGCCAGACAATGAGGCAGAGTAATGCTTATTTAACATCCAATTTAAATTCTATTTCAATTTCCGGGATCCACACTTCCATCAATCGCAATCATCAGACAGAGCAGTGATTTCAGCATCTGTGTGTGTAGATGGTACTGGTGGAAAATCGTGTCAAACTATATACTAAAAATTGGAAAGATAAAGAAAGCTTGTCAAAGTTATGGAAAAGAATATATGATCTTATTTTTTTATCTTCTCTAAGCCTAACTTAAATGATCATTTTTTTTATTTTATTCCATTAGCTAAGGTTATTTAAGTAAAACAGACATATTAGATTTAATGACACAGAAAATTTTAATTTTTGTGTCCTGTTTGATCATCATATCATTTTGTTTATTGAAATAAACCAGCTCTGAAAGCCGTTTTGCTCGTCGTGCTGTACTCAAATATTGAATGATGCACCCAGACTGACTATTAAAGAGCATAACACCACCCTTTATGCTAGGAAATGAAGAAAATTTACAAATAAATTGCTTCTTGCCTACAAACAGAAATATAAAAGATTATGGCAATTTTAATGGTGAAAGTAATGCTTCTCATTCTGGTTGTATGAAACAGTAAGGATGTAATTAGAGAGAGATTTAGCACCTCTTGATGTGACTAGCTGTACGTGCTCATGCTCGAAAATCAGATCTTATGTTTGACTGAATGTTACATTTCAGTGTTGTCAGGAGATGTTTACCGTCTTAAAATATGTTGTCTGGATTTATTAACAACGAGCCCCTTCTGAAATCTGGGCTGCCAGATTTCAGCTGCTAGAAAGCGTTGAATCTCTGAAGAAAAATTAATAAGATAAGAAAGCATAAGGTATAAAAATATTGTAATTTATTTTCATAAAATATATTTTAAAAAGTAACCGTATCCCTTGGAGATTTGAAAGCTTTGAATTTGAATTTTTATATTTTAAAACAAAAATCAAAGAGAAAAAGTTTTGCTGCAACCAGGGCAGCAGGAAACTTAGTTTCACAGTACCTGCTTGCTGCCTCAGGAATCTGGACCAGCTCAACACCATCTACAGGGTACTTGGGGGTTCAATGGAGTTTCCCCAACCGGTCTACATGTTTGGTTCTTTTTTGGACCTGGCGAATGTATTTAACTGTGTCTGCTCACCATGACCCCTTGGTGCTCTGTGTGTGTGTGTGTGTGTGTGTGTGTGTGTGTGTGGGGG
>JAUZNJ010062413.1:0-27469 GCA_034780135.1 Jordanella pulchra
ACAAAGAAACCCACCCACATTGATGATGAAAATCAGAGTACACTTTTCTTTAATGTTTGGAGAGATTTTAGGCAGACCTGAAAGTTATAACAGTTCACCTTGGATGTCTTGCCTTTTGGTAGCCTCTCATGTCTTTTATTAATTTAGAGAAATGTTTTGGATTTTGAAATATTATCCATCTACGTGTTGGTCAGTGACTTCCCTGTGTCTGGGTTTTTAATAATGCTTTGGAGATTGTTTGAAGTCTTATCTTGACTGAGACTAGTGGATGATTCTACCACCACAAAGTGTTATAAGTAATAATAAGTCAAAGTTTTCTTCAGTTTTTGAAAACCTTTGTCCTTTCTTAAATCTGGTCGCTTACAGAGACTGAATTGAAATTTTGACTTGAGTAAGCCTATGGAAAGATCATGAATTTATGCAATTCTGAACCAATTTAGACTTAATGTTTTATTCAAAATGATGTGTTTCATCTGAAGAGGAGAGTGTAGAGTTCACCATCTCAGTGAGATCAACAGATCCCTTACAGTTTCCAGTCAAAACAAGTGAAGACAGCTTGAAATGTGATTCCATGAATCAATAAATGACATCATGATGGCTGCATCCGTTTGCTTTGAACACCCTAAAGCTTACGGTCAATTTTCATCCCAAAAAGCCTCATAGTGTTGAATCCTCAATGAGTGTAGAGAAAGCAAAGTGTTTTTAATGCACTGATAACCAGAAGTTAATTTCTGACTTTCAAATGCTTGTTGACTCCTGTTCTGGTTGTTATATGTCAGACAGATATATAATTTTAGGACTACTGGATCTCTCTAAATAATGAATCTTTATTTCAATCATGCTTTTTTTTTTGTCAGGCTAATTTTATGGGAGGTAATCAGGCTCCCTATCAATTATTAACACTTTGATAGAAGTATTGATCATGTTAGGCCACACCCTCCATCCTCTATTACAAAACACACATCGCTTGAAAATGATTAAATCTGAACAACTGTTAGGTAAACAAAGATCTAAAGAAGAGTTTAGTTGTAGGAAAACAATAAATAAAATAGGAATTTTGTTAGATTTAAAAGGATTCTTCATTTTTCTCTCAAATTACATCCAGATGCATGTTAGATCAGTCAAACAAGAGGAAAAAAATCAAACTTACCCTTAGGATTTGGATCAAGTCTTCTTGTCACATAAAGATGCAAAAACAATCAGAAATATAAATAATAAGCTGAAAAAAACTTCCTCCCACTGCCTGTCCAGAGGAACCAATAAAAAGCATCAAGACAGATTTTTCCCCTGAACAATCCACTGCCCACCCTCCTGTGTTTCCTGGACCTCCTCCAAGAAAACCCTGTGATCACCAGTCTTACCATCACACACCATCACAGGCACTCCTGCCTGGTGCTGAATCCAGGCTAAGAAGCTTGGCAAGCCAGAGGATACCCATAGACCCTCTCTCTTCCCCAAAGGAGTCAGTGCATTAAAGCAGACGCCACAACAGCCCGAGTGCTTTCTTTATGTTCAATCAGAGGATTTTTTTTCAACACAGAGAGCAGCAGAGCAGGGCAGTGACCAGGAAATGGCTCTGTCCAGACTGATGCAGCAGGCAGTCACCCCCACGCAGACTTTCCAACATGTTGGCACAGCATTGATCCTAAAGCAGCCGCCGGCAATTATCTGCAAGTTGTAGTTTTGCTCTCTGAGCTTGGAATCAATTAAATCTATGTGGCAGAGTTAACCCTTGGACAGGGGTGTTGTTTTACCCACAGACCTTGGTGTTCAGCCTCAAACAGCCTCAGCCTCAGATGCACGATGAAAAAATGGGAGGGGTGGGGGGTTGTTGCAGTATGTCCCTAATGTAGACATTAAACAAAACTAACTAACTAACTGCCATTTGGAAACATTTTCATCAAAACACGACATGACTAAAGATCTGAGTAAGATATGAAGCTTCTGCATGGTTTCATTATATGACTAATAACACTTTTTGGGGGGTTGTTGCAGTAAAGGTTTTATGTTGTCTAAACTTGTGATACTATTCTTTGTCCAGCAGAGGGAAGCACTAACCTGTAGTAAAAAAGGTCAACTGTTCCTCAGACCTTGTTTTTTCATTTAGTAACAGTCTATAACAGAGAATTATTTTGATGCTGAATTACCTAATTTATTAATTAATTTCATGGTTTTACACGGTTTGCTTCCTGGATGCCAAGGTTTCCTGCCTTAATCTCTTTATTTTACCCATTAGTTAGATTTTCAATATGCTATTAGTTTAGATCTAAATATAGTTTTTTTTTATTCAGTCAGATTTTATTTTATTTTTTTGATCTGCATATTAAAAATGATGACCAAAAGAGCAAAAAAAATGTATGATTGTGTAAAATTCTTCTTTTTTCAAAGAACAACCTCCCAATAAAACAGTTATTTTAGACTGATAGGTGACAAAATGCACATATTTCGGCACTTTTAGTTTAATACTTTATACATACTTTCAATTATACGTGATACAGTTGGGCCTGTTTTTTAGTGCTTGGTTCTGTTTCTCTCCATGACATAACTATGGGCTCAACCTTAACTGTTACTAACTGTATGTGGTCTCTTTCATTCATTTTAAAAGTGCTGATCTATTTAACAGTTTTTTTCCCCAGACAGAGCCACCTATGGAGCTAGTTCATCATTAGTCTTTCCAACATATAAGCATTTATGGGTCAGTGTTTCCATGTCCCATGCATCTGGTTTCCTGGTTGATCTCAGCAGAAGGCCACTCTGATGGTTTGAACCCTATCCAGAGGTTTTTTGCATGGAGTTTACATGTTCTCCTTCTGTGCATGCTTGCACTTTCTTCAGATACTCCAGCTTCTTCCCACAGTCCAGAGACATGGATGTCTGATAAAATGGCTACACTAAATTGTGTATGTCTGCATGCATTGCATTATCCTGTGATGGACTGGTGACCTATCCAGTGTGTAAACTGCCTCTCACCCAAAGACTGCTAGGAGGGTATTAGTCTCCAGTGCACCGTTAAGTGGGTACATATAAAAAGGGCTTGGTTAGATGTTAATATAAATAAAGATATAACAAAACATAAATATAAAAGAAAGGAACTACCTGGTAATAGGGAAAAAATTTAATGACATCAAAAGTAGCACATTTTTTGCAAACCAACCACAACAAAAACTGCTCAGTATGAAAATATTTAAAGCAAACATGACCCCATGTTTAATGGCTTTGAGGCACTGAAAGCATTGTGCCGAGTCTCACTGAAAAACATGATCTTTATGGCATACATTTGGTCTGTACAGAAACACAGATAAAGGGAAAATCAGGCTTTCTGGTAAAACAAATAAAACCATCTGTTTAAATAAAACCTGCAACCTCTACGCAGTAAACAGTTGAACAGCCTTTGTCTTGTTTGCAAAACGTTTCTACATAACCAAAAGTGTAATTAATCCTTTTTTAAATTACCTGAGCAGGTCAAGCTATTTCACTTAGAAATGTCTGCCAAAATGCATCTATGAGTAAAAACAATGTAGAATGAAATTAACTGGAAAACAGCTCTGAAGCTCCAGACTGGATAAGCCTCTGAGTCTGAGGGATATGGGAATGAGACATGACACGACCCACTTGGTCCTGAAGGACAGTGGCATGTGTCTTTAGCCTGGAGGCAGCTGGCCTTATTGATTCTGTGTGTGTGTCTGAGGTTATTTCAGTTTAGCAGATGCTCTTTAATGGCTGCCGGACAAATCCACTTATTTCGATACTCATTCTGGGGTTAAAGTTAGTCGGGGAAAGTTGCAAAAGAGAGACTATAAAAAAAAACATCTATATTTTTAATCCACACTAAACTATTTGGGTAGGTGAACTTCACTAGATAAAATACAATTTAACTTTCAACATTTAGAGAAGAGATGAACTGTATGACAAACAGAGGTAGTGTTCCCCTGCTGTTCTTGTTTTCAAACCTTTTCCTTTAAGTAAGTAGTCTTACAAAATGCACAAGTGCATAAAACAGTACAGGAAACAGTGCAATTCAAAGAAAATTCAATTGAAAATTCAAAAAAGATAAGCAGAAAAAGATAGCAGTTAAATGATTTAATGATACGAGTCTTTGGCGGTCGGACCCGGAAGAAGACTTATGAGCTGAGGATCACCAGGGGCAGGTGATCGGATCCGGCGAAGCTCTGGGTAGTCTCTCCCCGGGTCCGGATACTGCTGGCAGAGCGGAGTTTTGGGATGAAGGGATGAAGAGAGATGGTACTGTGTCCATCAAGATGGAGGAGGAGGTGGGTCGAGCGCGGCAGACGAGCAGGAAGATCTGCAGTGGCTTTGGCTTCATGAATGGACCCAGAGAACGACGATTGGCTGTCTAAGTTGTTCCCAAGCATTAGTCTTTGAAAAACAAAACCTGATAACATTTCAACTGTTTACATAAACCTACAGGTGTCATATCTGCTTCTCTGAACCTTTTTCTTCTGTCCACGTTTTTATTTGGGGTTTAAAGCTTTGCTTTGGTTTATCCTGTACTGTTGTTAAGATTTTTTTTAATAGCTTTATTATTTTTTTAAATTACTTCTTTAGTTTATTCTTCCTTGGTATTTATTTTAGTTATCCCTTTTCAGCATTTTTGTTATTAATTTTATCTGTGCTGTAGTTTTTCATATTTATAGTTTTCTGTTATCCTTATGTTTTCCCATCGCAGATTAGTTTTCTAAATTTCTCCAGTCCATTCTCCATTCTCTTGTTTTCCCTTTTGGACATTCTGTGTGTTTTAGTCATTATTTTCTTTTCCCTTTTGTGTCATATTAGTTCTTCCTAACCCTACTGTATTTCCCTTTTTACTCTTTGCTGCCCCTTTGTGCCCCTCTTATTTCCCCTTAGCTCACTTCTAGCTGCATTTGTCCACACCGGCTCTCAATTAGCTGATTACTCCATCCATTGTTCTCTCTCCCAGATATACTGCTCCTCAGTAGATCCTTGTTCCTGAATTCCCCTTCATTCCTCTTGTTTGGTTCTCCTGAGTGTTTCCTTGCTTTGGTTCCTGAGTTCCATGCCTTTTATTTCTAAATTTATGCTTCTGTTACCGTCTTCCTCGCCTTTAAGCCTGCAAGAAACCATTTCTGCCCTCTGTCTCTGTAATTGGGTCTTCAAAAAACATCTACATCTACAACATCTTGATATAAGGTGATTAACCAGGAATGAGTTGTGGGATTAAAATTGTTTGTCAACAAACTGACAAAAAAAAGTGTCACATAATAGGAAATAATGTTAATTATTTCAAAAATGTTGCCTTTAATAACAGACTGATAAAGTGCAATAAAAAGAATATAAATTCCCCCCAAAATTCTAGATTAAATTACTTATTACCCTTTATTATTACATCTTAGTTTTTTTATTACTTTTTTTATTGTTATTAGATTATCAAGATTACACCAATACACAATTTAAGAATAATTAAAAATATCTGAAAATATTTGTTACTCTGTAATAAGATGACATACTTCGTTACAATATTTGCTAAAAACCTGAAATTAAAAGTTCAAATCTTTACCTGGCTGAAGATTTGCACTTTTTGACTTTGGACTTAAGATTTGCATTGTTTACTCAGGGATTGGTTCAAAACTTGAAGATGAGCTGAGATTTTAGTGACTCTTAAAATAGAAACTTGTTCCCAGATCTGGAACACTAAATTTGTAAAAGAAAAGAAACTCCAAGCAGTATTGCACACATCTCCATATTGTCCATGTTTCATTGTTTTACTTGGAAATGTTTTACTTTAATTCTTTTTTTAAACCTTCTGAATGACAAGTTAAACATAAATAATTAGAAAAAGTTACTGTATAAACTAACTTGTTTACAGATTGTGCTCAAGCAGGGCATTTTTGACAAAACTCGTTCATCAGTGTTAGTGGCTTGTGAAAAGCATGATGAGCCAAGATCCTTTTTCATCAGTCTGTCACAATGTTGATTCAAAGGTAAGAATGAAAAAAGCACAGTTCTTAAACAAAGGATGCAGAGGGAAATATCCCTTGCATAACAAGAGGCTCCAATTTACCGCTATTCAAAAGTTAAAACTTAATATATATTGATAAACTAAAATCCAGGTGTTAGTCTAATCCTATTTGATGATACAAACATGGAAAGCTGCCAGGGATTAGACCTAATAAGCCTGGGCTTGCTTCAGAATGCTGACTTTGTTGGTTTGGCAGGAGGGTTAAGGACTGGATTCAAATGAGCTGTGGTCTTTGAGGTGCACTGTGCACACTCTTTGGTTAAAGCCACCAGAACTAAGATGCTCTAACAACTCAGACCCTTGTGAGTTTTCAAGGCCGTTGATTAAAGGCAAATACATTTTGGCCAAATGAAGCTCCACACAAAGCCTCGTTAACTCCTGGGAAAATATCAATAAAACCTCTGCAGCAACTCTCCTGGTTACGTCGCAGCTGAGATACTGCTGATTTATTGACACACAGAGCACTTCTCAGCACAGGTGACCTTGGGAAAACTAATTAATCTACTTTGCATATTTACAGCTTTTTGTTGAGTAAAGCCAAAGGTGGAGGCATTCAAACAACTGTAGCATAAAGGTTCTTCCTTTTTTGTAATCTAGGTAAGGTGACCCTTTGAGTGCTCTCCTCATCATTCTGTGTAATATTGCTTGTGGATATAACTGGCTGTGCTTTCATCCAACCTTTGAAAACATTACATTATGACTGATCCATATCCTGTAAAAGTATTGTTAGTTTTGTTATCTTGTTAGTGGTCCCACACCCAGTCACTCCCTGGTTAATAACACCCTAGAGCAAGAGCTAGGATTGGGTAGTGCTGAGCATGTTAAACTGTAAGTGCAGCAAAGTGTGTGAGTTTAGGCTCTACATATGCCACAAGAGATGCTCCAAATCTAGCCTTACACCACAAACCTGTAGAGCAGGTGAATGAAATTAAACTGTTGGGTATTACTTTAGAAGAAATGATGTCATGGTTTTGACATACTAATAATATTGTGTCTAAAATGAGCAGAAACATCTCATTAATTAGATGCAATGTCAATCTTATGTCAACTGAAAAAAGGAAATTAGAATTACAGTGTTTGGTTTATCGTGTGGTCAAATGCAGCTCAAAGAGACCTCAGCAGACTTCAGATCGCTCATAATAGGACAGGAAGACTGTACATTTTGGACCAGCATTGCTGTCTTGTATCAGAGACTGTGATGGATGACAGTCGTTTACCCATTCTAGCATGCATTCACACACTGATGGTGGCAAGCTACTTCGTAGCCACAGGTTCTCTGGGGATCACTGACAAAAAGGAGGCTTCCATAAAGCAAGGGCAAATTCCTGCATCCGACGCCACTGTCACCCTTTTAGCCTATTTATTTCCAGAGTGGAGCAACTGTGCATGATCACGTCAGAATTGCATCATCGAGTTATGGTTGTGTACTTGTAGGTTTTAATTAGAAAAAAAACAGTAAAGTGTTTGTTTTGCCAGTACTACCAGCGCCTTTTCTGCCTGCTTTTATCTGTTAGTATTCGGGACGTGTTCTGTTTGCGTTACCTTTACCTGCAGTTTGTGTGGTTGCCCTCATGGGGGCAGCAGATGGCAGTAGTTCTGATCTCCTGCAGGTGTTTCTGCACATCTGCAGTCTATTCCAATTCATCAGCAGAGGGATTTAAGGACCTGGATACTATAACTTTGTTGGCTTACTGTTGACTGTTGTTGCCTAGTTTCAGTCCATCTTTTCCCTGTTAGTTCTAACCTCGCTGTCCTCCTCGTGAAGATTGCTGTTGATTCATGGATCTTATAGTTTGTTATAGATTTGTTCCTGACTGGCTCAGTGCTGCTAAAACCTGTTTGCTTTGCAATGCCACTCCATTGCTGCTTCTCCACCAGGGGCTCTCATTGAACCATTTCCCCTCTGGACACACTCTGTGCTGCAGACACTCTCCTGGATTCTATTCACCACCTGTCAAGTAAGTTTACTAAAATACTCATCATGGGTAAGAACCTGCATTACCCATTAATCCTCTCTAAGTTTCCACGTCTCACAGATCTGCCTGCTCTCCAGGGTTTATAGTCCCCACTCCTTCTGAAACCTGAAGAGTCCCGCCTCTTCAGCATTACTCATATATGAATTTTGGTTTAAGAAATGTTGTTGAAACTTTCTTCTGTGTCCTAAGAGTGTTTGTACGTGGGTCATATACTTGCAAAGAAATAGTACTGACATGAGATTGTCATGTAGTCTTTTCCTTGTAAAATTGACTGGATCCACTTTGCTTTCCATCATCTGACTTCCTGCCTGAACATTTTGCTCCTCTGACGTTTGGGAGGCTTCAGAAATGTGGCGAACTCAGTGGAAACACTCTAATTTACTACACTTGCTGGATGCTGCTCACATCCTGTGTGTACGTACAGCATCTAATCAACCATCAACCAAAGACCAGACTACTCCAATAATAAACCCCAATTTGCTGGGCAATAACTGTATCAGTATTTATTTTATTTATTGCTTTTTAATATGCTGCTCTGTATTTCTCCAGATTAGATGCTTTCTTACACCTCTAACAACCTGTAGGTTCATCTGTCATCTAACAAATATCCCAAGATTTACATTCGAAGTTTAACATTCTTTTACATTTTAACATAGAAATCTATATGGAAATACTTTTTATCTCTAGATAAAGTAGATAGATGATGAAATCATTCAAATGTAAAACAGATTTCTTAAATAAAACTAGTAAAAAAATAGCAAAAAAAAAAAATAGCTGTAAATTTTTGTAATACTACATTTATTCTAAAATACTAAACAATACTGTAATATAAATGCTCAGTTAGTAGTAATTCTTTATGGATTAGCTGAACTGATGCTGACATAATTTGGTGAACAAGAATATACTTTTTCAGATTAGTGGAGAACAGGTTTATGTCTGACCTAGAGAATCACTGAAAAAGAAAACCAGTCATTTAAAATCTAACATTTAAATCACACAATTTAAAATTCAATTTGAAAAGCATATCCAGCTTTACTCAAATTACTAAAGAGGAATTTAAAATTGTTTATACAAATTGTATAAATCCATTATTGAATGCTGAGTTTTGAAAATGTGTTTTCAAATTCTATTTCTGAATGGATATTTAAAAACCCCAATTAATAAATCCGATTATAAATACCTTTCCTAATCAAATATTTAAAAAAGTTGTTCCTTATTTGATTTCCATTCCCCTTTCTTTTTTCAACATGCATTTTCAAGTGCTTTTTTAAAATTGCATTTTCTTTTTGCTTTACCTGCTCTGCTTCGCATTTCTATGTTCTGGTCCTATTTCTGTGAGTCGCAGAGCGAGATATTAAAGTTTGATCACAGGAACTGTTCAGTCAGACCTCTTCACCTGTTGACAGGTATACTGGTTCAATGTTCATGAGCAAGGCACTTTCATTTATCTGGGACAATTTGTTTTTTTGTATAATTATTTATTTAAACAAAACATTACAATTTAATTTTATTAAATTATCATATAGTTTTTTTTTTATTACTTATTAGTTATTTCATTTAAATTATCATTACTTTTTTCCAGTTTTGTGTTATTTGACTTATAGTGTGAATTTATCATTTTCTTTAATGGGAGTGTAAGTAAACTTTTAAGCACAACCGAGTTCTTCTAGAGAATTCAAGCAGGGGTTGGGATATCGTTATCCAATAAACCAGTGCCCATTCTAATGCTGCAGTGATGAGTTTTACACACATAAAGTCTACTTCTAGCAATACAGCCTAAAATAATGTTAATCCCTGATCTTTGCTCCTAGGACATTAACTTATTTAAAAAGACAATTTCACAGACTTAGAAACAGGCAAAATGAAGATAATTTAAAAGACAGCTGCTAAGACACAGGCACTGATTGTTTAACATTAATAGGATTTAAATTAAAACAGATTATACTTAACATTAATTTGGCTAGTTCCTCCAGTGTCTTTAATTTGTTTGTTCCTCTTTACAGAACCTGAAAAGCTGCTCATTTTAAAAATGTCCTTAATTTTTTACAATTAAAACAAGTGGAAGAATTGCTGCACATTTAATTTATTTGAAACCTTCAAACACAGCTGCTGCCTTCTAGTAAAGTATCCCAGGATTCACAGCCCACTGCTGTCCTCCGAGGGTCCTTCTGCTTTTGTGTTGATGATTTGCACTGTTTGCTCCCCTGCTGTGGCATGTAAGAGACAGAGAAAAGCAACATGTGGCCATGCTCTGGAAAAGACAAAAAATGTGGACCGTATAAACAGATCAATAGCCCAGCCATGTCTCATTTTGAACAGATTTGTTCCCCCAGTCAGATAATTGGGCAAAGTACAAAGAGTGCGAGGCGCCTGCAGATCCGATGGTTCATGGTTGGTGGCTTCGTTGAGCTCACAGGGGTTCTAGACGCTCAGGTGTGATTTCTGATTCCCAAACCTTCACCGCAATGGATAAATCTGAGTCGACTGATGTGAACCAGTCTTTGTCATCATTTGCCAAAAGTAATCAAAATCCTCATCTCTTTCAATTACCAAAATAAATGCATAACTGTGCCCTTTAAATGATAAAAAATAAGTTATTTTTATAATGTTAAGAAGCATTATTTGTTTCAGACTGACATTAAGATTTTATGACCTTAAAAACCAATAACTTCCATGACTTTTAACAGCATCAAGATGATTAGAAATAAAAGAAGAAAACAGATATAGAATAGATAGATGAAATGTATCTATAGATAATGAGTGTGTAAAAAATAGTCATACATCAATGAAAAGGAGAAATGAATGGAAATAATGTATGAATCTTTGATACATTTCTGAAGAGAAATGTTCTAAAATCTAAGAGTAAAAAGTTAAAACAACTTTAGTCCTACTTTCTTGAAGTCTTTGATATCAGAGTTGTAGCTCCTGCATAAATGAAAGTCTCGGTCAACCTCTTCTTGCACCTTTCCTATCCACCATTACAACTCCATACTAACGCTCTTTAATGTTTTCCTCCTTTTTCTCATTGCTTCCCTGATGCAAACATCCACAGAAACTGTTTGGATTTGTTAAAAGTGATTTTCTCAGGTCTCTAGGTTAGGCATCACTAAAGGAGGGTACTTAAGCTAACTGAAGCAAGGACCTAACAGGATCCACATCCAATTAGAGAGGGTGTGATTTACCTTTAACAAAACTGGCTTCTGACAAAAAGAAACATATTTCATGGATATTTTTTGGAGATTAGAAGAAGGAAAACACATTTATAATGCAATTTAAAAATGAAAGAAAAAAAAGGAAAGTAGAGACATAATTCCAAAAATAATTCTGGGATTTTATGAAAAAAATAATATAATAGTTTACCAAGAAACTTCTTTCAATTACATGAGAAAAGGTTTGAAAAAAGAAAACAAATTTAGAAAGTAATCTTAAAAACAACAATACAAGTGCAGGTGGTGCAGTGGTTAGAGCGCACGACCCATGTACGGAGGCCTTAGTCCTCGACTGGGGTTCGAATCCAGCTTGTGGTCCTTTCCTGCATGTCTCCCCCTCTCTCATACCCCCTTTCCTGTCAGCCTACTGTCAGAAAAATGAGCCACTAGTGCCGTGAAAAGCTCAAAAAAAAAAAAAAAAAAAGATGAATTTGGCAAAATAAGAAGAATTTAAAAAGAATTGATTAAAATAGTTTTTTAGAATTTCATAATATTCAAAAAACAAAGAATTTTTTAGAAAGGGTAACAAAAGGACAATAACTTAGGAACTAAAGAATAGGAAATAAACTCTTAATAGATATAATAAGGAAACGCCTCTAAACCACCCCAAAAGAATTACTTTAAATGTTTGTAATTAAAAGAAGTAAAAAATGATTATTAGCAGAAAACTGACGGTCTGTTTTTGAGTCAGTAAGGAGAACATCATAGAAAAAACAGTTATTTGATTGGCTTAGAACTAAACCTTTAAATCCCAATTTATTAAGCAGGATTTTTGGATTTCTTCTCCTGAGTCTTGGAGAAAAGGACGACTTGTGGAGGATCCCCAGGGTGATATCTTTGTTTGTAGCAGGTAATATGGTTCTGTTGCAGTTTTTGGTACTTTAACCTCACCATGAGTTCGAGAAGTTGAAACAACCAAGATGAGAGTTATAAATACTTTTTCTCTGCCTCAACCAGAGGAGCTCAAGTACCGTGCCATCTTTTGATGATGGGATGGAGTTGGATAAAGCAATAGATTTAAAGCAATAGTTTATCCATGTTCCAGTCTTTGCTGATGGACATGGCAGAACCACAATCTGTTTCTGAATTCAGCATGGTGCTGAAGAGGGTCCGATATCCTTCACTGAAAACATGCAAAAAAGAGAAATGTTCCAAGAATATAAAGGGCTTAAGTCTCAAAAATATCAGCTTGCCCTAATGGCTGTCAGTGCTCGTCTGCTACTACGTTGTGTTTTTATTAACAAGGCCAAACCAGTTCAGATAAATCCACTCAAAGGCAGAGTTACACTTGAAATAAATAATTTAACGTTTAGCTGATAATGAGTCCATAGAGGAAGGCACTTAACAGAGGTCTGCTAGCCTTCAGAGAAAAACATGAGATGGGAACCGAATCTGGTTTCAGATGCTGAGTGAAGAGAAAACACCAACTTTTTCTTCTGCGTTGCTCGATGTTTGTCAGATTGATTTCATCATAGCTGGATGTCTGTTGCCAACAGAGCGCCGGATGATGAAGCTTTTGGTTTAAAAATAGCAGCTTTAACGCCTCTGTTCAGTTTTTCATGCCGAACTCCATTCAGATTTCATCAAAGAGCTGAAGATATATTTAATATATGGAGAACTGCGGCGTCATCCTGTGGTCTGCACATAGCATTCCTAGTATGGGGTAGAGAAGTGTGTGATTGGAGGGGGGGGGCTTATTATGAAGATCCCTTTTATCTGGCCCATAAGGATGTGCTTTGTTGCTCCTTCTGTTGATAAAAAGTATCTGAAGCGCATTTAAAAGGGTGTAACAGTGGTTTAAAAAGTGTTTTTGTGCTTAAAAATTCACACACGCACAAATCAGGCAGATGAGATTGCTTTCTGTATTAAGGAGCACTAGACTTTTTTGTCTTCAGCTATGTTACACTTTTAGACAGAAATAACCAGCACAAACATAGCTTTTTTGACTCAGAGAATTGCTATAATCTGGCGTATGGCATCACTGGTGGTGCTGGATAGGACTTTTCTAAGGCTTCTGTCATGATTCTGCATTTGTGCTGATCATATCCCTGTTATAAGATGAAATGTTTTTTAATCATGAATTAAAATGCTTTCGAATTAAATGCATATGAATCATGGAAAAAAAACCCAAACAAAGCAGTGATTTGTTTCTTTTCAAAGCTTTGGAACTGAGCACTGTTTGAGGCTACCTTGAGCACAAATTGTAGGAAAATTGCAGGAGACGCTTGAACCTGTGCTGTGAATATCAAATTTTCAACTTGTCATCTCCGATCCTGTCAGGTTTCCTCCTTTTTTTCTGCACAGCTGCACCAACTTGAAACTCTAGGTCTGAATTTAGAGGAAATACCGTAAGGAAGGATATTTTATCACATTTTCTTTGATGAACACTGTTTATCAACTTGTAGTCTCTTTCAGTGATATTGGAAAAGACCATTTTTATAGAACAAAACCTTTCATTTTTGACCGCAGTTTGTCCTTTCATTTATTTCTCAGTTACAGGCAATAAAAGTCTATTGATGACTGCCGTGAAACAGAGTCGAAGGGCACTTCAAATAGTAATGTACAGCAAGTTATGACTCTGCTTCACAAGAGAGACTCTGACATCTAATTTCAGAAATCAAGAGGGTCTGGCCTCCTGAACCATGGGAAATAAGAGCAATCTATCTGGGGTCAAAGGGATAAAAGCAGTGCAGCCAGACCTCTGTCCCCGCTCACATTTACTTGGCTCAAATTTCAGTCAGCACTCCTTAAGGCTCAACAGAGTTCAAAGCTTACCATAGAGACAAACGCCAGTAGATGTATTATCCCAGCTGTAGACAGAGAGACCTGCTGTATGGCTCAGTTCCTACATTAACTGTCACATCAATAGTCCCATATTCTTTATTTATTCTGTTAAGGAATTACGGATACAGCTCAATCCCACTTAGATGTTGAAGGCTTCATCAAGATAAATCAATGCTTTGGTGGATTAAGATAAGTCAATATGTTATGCGTGTTCCACAGAGTCCGCTGCAAAACTTCCTGTTAGGCGGTGAGCTTTCAGACCCTTCAGATTAATCACAGATTCTGTTTAGGAAACTTTGAACAAGCAGCAATTAGATACAAGTAAGGTAGGGTGCTAGAGGTTGGTATTATTAAAGATGAGCTAGTTGGATCATTTAGAGTTGAAGATGGAATCAAAGTCAACATTAAAACCTGTAAGTCTGTAATATTTTTGCATGAAAAAATACTGCTTCTTTTGAGAAGAGCATAAGGTTCATGGACTACCAAGCTTCTTTGGAAAATATGTTCAGCCAGAAGGAAATATGTGACACAGTCACAATTACTCTTACATACATCTGTATCATGGCATGATTTTAAGCACAGAAGCCATGTACCACTAAAAGGCTATTTAATAACTTTCCTCCTGAGAGCTTCTGACCTATTCTAGATTTACATCTGGATCCCGTGTTTTACTTTGCCCAGATCGCAGGACATGACTATCAACTTTCTCCGAGTGAAAAAAAAAACCAACCAACTATTCCCTTACTTTATGTGGAGAATACAACATTTTGAAAAACAAAAGTTATTTCAATGACATTTCTAATGAAAGTATGTGTAGTATTCCTGAGGGAATTTGAATAATCTTTGTTTTTTTTTAAAGCTATTGTTTCCAGTTGGTCCTCAGAAAATTCAGAAGCTGCCTTCCATTAGTCCGGTCTGCACCACCTCTGCTATTACTTTTGTAAAAAAATGCGAAAGTGAATAGAAACACATACATTTTAATTACATTTATAGGTGAAATAAGATCCTATTTAACAATCTTCTTACAGGGAGATGTAGAACATTTTGTGCTTTAAGTTTTAGCCAAAGGGAAAAAAAATGTGAGCAAAAAAAAAAAATTATGAGTAAAGACATGTAAACTGGCAGTTTACTGTAGACTGTTTAAGAACAATACAATTTCGGGACTGTATTTGTTGCTCAGGTGGCATAAAAATCATGGTACCAACCTGGAATCCAGTGAGCTCCTGGAAACCAAACATTTTCTTCTCACAGATGTTCATGGGAACAGTATGCAGGCATAAGTACTTCATTATGTAGCCATTAAATTGCTTAAAACACCTGACTTCCATTATTTGGGTGGGGATTGCTAATGAGCACTTTACATAGGCAACCTACAGCTACTATAAAACCGAAGTAAAATAATAAAATACCTCCACCCCATGTCCCTTTGCTGATATTCTATTTTTTATATAAAAATGCTACAGTAGTTAATTTCAGTCTTTTGCTTTCAATTTGGCTTAATTGCATAAAGATTGTCTGCTGGCCCCCTGTATTACTTTGTGCCAAACTGAACAGATGCCTTTTCTTTATTGATATTATTCCACTTTTGTTATTTCTGATGGTCCTGATATATAAACATAGGCACTGAATACCTCTCCATCCCCTGGCATTGTTCCTATTTACCTTTCTGGGCATATTGACTGCTAATAGTTTTGTGTGTCACACAAAATTTTGTCCACTGTTGAATATCAAGTATGGAAAAATCCCTTTGCATGTGGTAATTGTTTAAAGTTGCATATCCTTCACCCAGGAATTTGCACGGTTTGGTCTTTAGAATGTAATCTGCACATTGATAAAGGCACAGATGCAAGAAAAAGGTCTGCACACACTGAGTTCTGAATTATGAACACAGATCACTTTCCACCTCCTTCAAACTTTGAAAATTCATTCAATTCTGGATTTTTCCAAGTAAAATGAAGGGAGAAGGTAAACCTTCAAGATTTCTTGGTTTTCATGAAAATTCAAATTCGGTTTATATAATCCCAGTGCCCTTTAAGAAGTCAATTTCAGTCATATCATCATGATAGGTTCAAAGTTTCTTTTATAAAAGGAAACCAAGTTGATTGCATTGAGTCATTGATTGTATGATCTGTTCCACCGAGATGAGCTACAGTGTACATCCATTTTATAAAATCCCTGACTTTGCAGGAATTCCTGATACAGAATGTGCATGGAACCACATTAGAGAGGAAAACTCCCCTTGAACAAGAAGAACCTCCAGTAGAGCGTTTGAGCGGCCTACTACCGCAAATGACTGGGGTGTTGACGGATGTACAGAATATGTTTATTGGCTCTTTAACTTGAATATTTCTAACAAATTAAAACAAATTCCTCCTTTTCTGGAGATGGAGAAAAGGCACAAGGGGTGGATTGCAGCAGAGTCCTGATTTCATATGCAAATATTGCAGGAAGATGCATGAATCAAACAACCAGGCAAGAGGGAACATTGAGAGACTTTATTTGAATCAAGCAACTGGTGATTCTGACATAATGAATTATCTGAGTCTAATGAATTTATTTGATGACAGTAATGTTAAAGCAAAGTGTTGTCATTGCCAGAAAATCTGATTCAAGTCCAAAGAAAAAAATAATTTGCTTAAAATCCAAGTCAAATGAAAATTAATTATCTGTACTGTAAATTTTTATTTTTTCCTCCCGTAGCTATAAACTCTTTAAAGGAATCACCATATAACTCACACAAAAACAGAGGGGTTGTGAGTTGGTTATCTTTCTAAAAATGAGCTTTGTTTTGAAATATAATCAATCACCTGCTGTCAACGGAATATACATATTAGTGAGACGTACGAGTGATTCTGACAGATCTTATCCTCTATCCAACATGTTGCTCCAGTTTCCTTCCACTGTGACCCCTCTTAAACTGGCTGAAGTGTTGTTTTTTTACTGGAGCATCAGTCCGGTGGTGGAAGTCACACCTCCTCTGTTCTGTTTTAGCTTTAAAGATTTCATTCAGTGCTTCCCTGACAAACAAGAAGACTCTTACTCTTAGAGATTGCATCGATACAATTGATTTTTGTACCTTCATTTTCATCTCTCTATCCAGACAGCCATTGATTTTTTTTCCTTAACTCACTTCAATTTAGAGAGGAACAGGATTATAATTACAAACTCAGCTTTGTCTCTAGACAGAATTTGCACATTTTCCTCTCAAAAAGCTTGTTTTCCTGCAGATATTTATTGTGCAGTTAGACTGTTGGCCTGTGGATCTGAGGAGAATAATCATCTGTGATCTCTATTCTTCTGCTTTTGTTTTGTAATTGGCTCAAACACTGTTGGCACCACCTAACTGTAGCCAGCTTTACTTTTTTGTTCACTTGAAAAATGATCTGAATTATTCATAAGTGTGGTGTTTTCATCCTGAATGTGTTGCTGCTTCACTCCAAACTGTCACGGTGCATTTTAATTGCTCTGCAGTCCACTCATATTTATAGAAAAAAAAAAAGACAAGTGCTTTGACCTTAACGCTTCGGCCCTCTTGCCATTTGAGATCAAAACATTCCTGGGTTTCTTTTCCTATTTTCGGGAGGATAACCCACTGGGTTTCGCAGGGCTGC
The DNA here is from genome assembly GCA_034780135.1 of Jordanella pulchra. Lineage (NCBI taxonomy): Eukaryota > Metazoa > Chordata > Actinopteri > Cyprinodontiformes > Cyprinodontidae > Jordanella > Jordanella pulchra. Next base: position 17,579 of record JAUZNJ010062413.1, read on the forward strand.
TAAAATGTCTAAATCACTTAGAAGACTGCTCTTTTTCTCATTCTTACTTTTACTCTTTGAAACACACTGGTTAAGGTCAAGAGTCTATATCACGCTGAGAAAGAACTGGTCCATAAATCCAACGAGAGGCATGCATCTTTTTTTCACTGAGATCAATATGTGAGACACTGAGAGATTCCTGCAAAACCAGAAACTAGGAACAAAGAATCAAGACTATGATAGCATCAGGTTTACAGCCACACAGAGTGAAATCTGACAAGGTAAAAAAGGCAGAGTGGTTTTCTCTGAGTGCTTTTCTAGTTTTAAATACTTTCGAATCAACAACAAAGCTTCCATTAAGTCAGACAGACATCTTGCAAACAGTAGTACAATAATGTTGTTAATATCCATTCAATATAACAGCAGCTAATATTCATAATATAATAACTGACTATTTCTTTAACAATGAATAAAAAATCTTCATATTTACCTGCTCTTATCATTGGAGACCAAATAGCGACAGCTGCCATCACGCTAATCTTGAGCTCCCTCTATCGAGTCTATGAAGTCTGATTCAAATCAGACTCCGAAGTAGCGACAGTCGCTACAAGCTCATTACTCTAATAGACAACTTATAAATTAATCTGCCTGTTTGATTTGATTTGATTTATGCTGAAAATGCCTTCAGAGACCGTCTGTGTTATTGACTGGCACTATACCAATAAACCAAGTTGAATTAGAATAACACTGTTATCTCTAAAAAAGAGAAACATGATGAAAATTTTGATACTGCATTTAAATCTGCTTGAGCAGATCAAGCATCATCTGGGCTGTCTAAGTAGAAGCCTGATTGACAGATCTCTCACTATGTAAGGGACCGTGGCCCCAGTGTCTTTGCACCAAACAGAACAAGATGTCTCCTAAATTCAATACATCATCAATGGTAGAAAGTCGTGCACATTGCAACATTAAGTTGCAATGTGTAATTCAAACTATCAGTCCCCTATTTCTTTACTCATAAAGTATATTTAATCCCAGTATTATAATTGTAGACCTTTAAATTACTGTTCTAGTTAAGATAAGTTTACGAATCCTGGAAGCAAAGCAAAGGCCTTATTTTGTGCCTGCATCTTTATAAAAATTTTAATTTACACGTCTCTATTTGAATGTCTTTAAGCTGTATCGTTTAGTTAACATTGCTGAACTTTACTCGTACCTGCTCATTTATACAAACTAATAACATGAATAAAACACTCTGGTTTGGTTTTACAATTCTCAGTTTTGGGCTGAATGATCAGCTTCTGATTGGACGAACCCACAGCAGGGAAAACATCATTAATTAGGTTAGCAGGTAACCTGGTTTTCATCAAAGAGAAATCAGAAAATTGAGCTCGCCATTCGGCAAATTGCAAAGCCTCACTTTAATTTTTTATGCCTTGTGACCCTGTTTTCATGTCCCAAATTTCAGCCATAATCATCCGTTTTTAGCAACAGAGCCTGTATCCATTCCTACCTCTTCAACAAGGTTTCCAACAGCAACTAGATGTGTCACTTCTTAATGAAACAAGCTTGAAATTTGCTTATTTGGAGATTTAGATTCACCATTTTTTTTCTTCGGTTAATACATGGCTTTCTGTAAACATGCTGTGAAACTTGGACAATGCAGTTTTCGGAGTTTTCAGAGGGACTCCTGCAGAGATGTTGGCACTGATTCAGAGGAAAATCTGTATGCCTGTGGCTGAGTTGATACAGATGAGAGGATTAAGACGAGACTAAAGGCTCCGTTTAGAGAGGAGATTTAATGAGCTAAAGAGTTTGTTTGCTTGCTAGATCTTACACATGCAAATATGTCAGTGTTGTTCTAATTTCAGAGTCCAACAGATACCTTGTCTGAGCAAATAATGATGTTTTCTCTGCTGCTCCCATGCTTAAGCAGGTTGAACCAGTTAACACAAGCCAAGGCTTTTCTGATGGAATTAAGGAAATCAGCAGGTTTAGAAATGAAGGTCATGCAACATCTTTTAAATCTGGGGCAGCTCTCCCTCATGAGAAAAGCTGGTCTGTCATCTTATCATAAAAACTGCACTGCTACAAGCTGGACAGGCAAGAAAGAGAATTGTTAAAAAGGTTAACAGAAGCTGTATTGTTTAAACAAAAAAATCCTGACATCCATGCACAAGCAACCCTGAAAGCAATGAACCGAGCCTGAGCCCTGTGTGGCTGCCACCGCAGCACTGGTACTTTAGATTGATGAATTACTTTTGTGAAGACTTGCGCGGCAAACCAACTGGTCCTGCTTACTAATGTGTCATTCACACAGCACAGCACAGTATTTTTGTTTCTTTTGTTTTCTTATCCAGTAGCCCACAAGCAAACTCCTCTGAGAAGCTTCAGCTGAGTTGCCCAGATTATGTCTCTGCCCATGAGCGGTCAACTGGAGCTCAAATGCAACTTTCAGTGTGGAGGAAAATTCTTACTCTGCAGATAAGGCGATAAAGAAAACACAGCAGAGATGCCTGGGCATGGAGTTCATCTCAGTTGGACAGAAAGGCGGCGGGTGGATGTTTTCATCCAATAAATCCCTGATGAGAATCACTTAAAAAAAGACAGAAAGAAAAAAAGGTTTTCAGTTTGTACTTTCCAAAGATGAGAAAGCCTTTTTAGGTCATTTCCACAGCATAGCACAAAAAATATTAGTGGATCAGTCACGGTGTGCAACTGACTTAACAAGCATTTACTGAGGCAACTCAAATTCTCACCAGGTTTTGTTGGAAAGACGTGTAATTCAGGCTAATTATTCACTAATTATTAACATGTTCAGATCTTAACGTTTCACCTTTTAAAAACTTGAATATTCAGTTATCACTATAAAGTAGTAATGACATTTTATCAGTAAAGCTTTAGTCTAATCTGACCAGAGTATATTAAAAAAATGATTAAAGATAAACTTATTCACCTCTCCAGATTAAATCCTACATCAGATAATCTACAAAAAAAAGTCTACTCATAGGTTTCATATTTATTTTGTTTCCTAACATCCACTTTTAGCTGAGTTAGCGCTTGTGTTTAAGTGGAGCTAATACTGCGGTGAAACGCCAGTCTAGGTCACACTCTCCCAAGTCTATAGGTGAGTTTTTGAGAAGTGCGCTGATTGTCCAAGATCTCTATACCAACCTGAAAACTTATTTGATATATCTCAAATTAAGCTTAAATTTTTATCAAAAGTCTCACAGTGTTGCTTTAAAATCAAAAATATAGAAATCATGGACTTGTTGTTTCGCTTATTCTAAAGGTAAAAGATATTTGATTTTTTTTTGTTTCTGTTACCTGTAACTTCAGTCTTTCCTCATGGGGTCCGCCATGCTGGGGGTTCTGCATGCCAAACCTGCAGGGTTGCTCCCATGGTAATCATCCCTGTCTGGAGGGCCAGCGGTCCTTCACTACTCCCCTGTGGCTGTGGTTGGATTCTGGCTTTCCCTGATCTGGGTGGTTGCTGTGGTGCCCCCCCCTGTGGTTGTGGTGGAGCTGGCCTCTGGTGTGGACAGATCCCCAAGGTACTGCTTCTTTACAACAGCATCAAGCCAGTTTTTTACTTTTAGAGGGGTTAGAGTTCATGTTGCAAAGGGGAGGGGTGGGCAGGGTACTGTTTGTGTGTGTGTGACTGTGAGAAAGGTGTGTGTGCTTATTCTCCTTTTAACTATGTATACTGTTAGAATAATGTAATAATTGTAGTGTTTTTATCTAATGTTTGCTTAGATGATTTTTAGAAATGATAGTGATGTGTTTTTATTTTAACTTGTAGTAGTTAGTGGATTAACTAATGAACAGCAACAGCATCTATAGACATGAAAGTTAGATATAGAGACATGAACTAGTATGCATGAAAAAATATTTAGAGGTATGTAATAGTGATGCCTTGAAGTGGAAAAATGATTGTGGATAACTGAAAGAACAACATTAAATAATGGTTGAGTGTTTTAGTTGAAATGATAAACCTGTTATATAAAATTTATATTTGAGTAGTATAAGTGTGATACATTAGTATGTAATGCATCATCGGGGGTGGGGTACATTAATACTATATAACTTATTTGTTTTAACTCTTATTAAAATTATTAAGAGAATTGTTTTGAGAACATAAAAGAATTGATGAAGTTAAAAGAAAAGAAATGGTTTGTTTTGAATGAGATGTTCATAAATGAAAAAAACTAAATTGTTGTTGAAAAATGGCAATGTTGTTGAAAAATGGCTGATTGAATTTAAACAATGTTGAAATTGAAGAGAATGATTTACTGACTAGAACTGTTTAGATTTGTTGTAGTTTTCATTTACGATGAAAATAAGAATCTAATGTTAGAAACTTAGACAATGAAGAAAAGACTGTTTCTAAAATTAGAGTGCAAATGATTACTGAGATGAGTAATACTGATGATTGGTTTAAAGCTACTAATGGTGTTTCTGAGATAAATAACAACTGATTGCTATTAGCTGAGAAATGTTGCAAACTTGACAAAAAGTGTTGTTAAAGTAATGAAGTTTACTTTCAACAGCATGGTTTTGTGTTTCCTACTTACTGAGGAGGGAAACTATTTTCTTCAAAGCTGTAACTTTAGCTAATATTAAGTGCATTGATATGACTGGGTTTAGAAAACTAAGAGTAATGTTTTGATGTGATCACTAATGTCAGTTTTTCTCATTTCCACCTCTGCTAGGAACCTCCTAGAAAAAGTTAACATCTTCATGTTTATAACTGGCATTGAAGAAATAAGCAGTCCTTCCAGGAAAGGATGCAACTTGCATAGATGTTATAGAGATACCACGACAAGGAGTGCCTGATGAATACAGACTGGCTGATCAAATAGCAGTGAGGTTTAAAGAAATCTATATGTTGGTGGTGCTTAATAAAGGAGAAGATGTGGATGGAAACAACAGCATCAACTTAAATGTTTGGGAAACTAGAGTAGCATGTTTTGAAGCAGTGCATGAGTTCTGGAGATTGAAGTGTTTCTGGATATTCTTCTGGCAGAGAAAGGTGGGGTAAGTGCAGTGTTCAGGAGAACATTGTTGAAGTTTCATCCCCAGTGACACCTTCTGCTGAGAGAAGTTGCTCAGACCCTGAGAGGGTATAAAGCACTGTTTGCATCTGTCAGCTTCCATGGTTGTGGTTACAGCTATATTTGTGTGGATGATGTTGTTTTCCATGTCTGCTGCATTGTTATTGTTGTTTGTTTAAAAGTCTAATCACCACAGCTATTTCATCTGTCCAGGGTCATGTGACAAAGGTGTACTCTTTGATGGGCCTTAATGGAGGAGACATATGCAGAAAAAAAGGGTTACAGATTCACATGGTAGATATAATAATGTGCTGTGAAGATTTTGTTTTGATGAATTCTAATCTGATGTGTTCTTCCTAGGTATAAAGGTTGAACCTCCAACAAGACAAAGTTATTAATGTTATGGGATTTTAGGAGCAAAATTAGTTAAAATAGGGGGAAATGTTAGAATAATGTAATAATTGCAGTGCTTTTATCTAATGTTTGCTTTGATGATTTTTAGAAATCATAGTGTTGTGTTTTTATTTTAACTTGTGGTAGTTATATACATTTCTTAACATACATGTTTAATCTTGAAGAAAGGAGACAACTTTAATTTCCTTCAGTCTGCATCACCGTGAGAAGAACCTACGGATCCTTTTCCTATGTGCAGCGAGGTCATAGGTGTAACAGATGTATAAACTGAACACACTGAGACTTTGTTTGGCCAATCACCAAAGTAGGAGACTGAGGGGGAGAGAAACGGCTGCAGGATCCATATCATGAGACAAGTTCCTGAGGTTAAGAGTTAATGATGACTGCCTGGTTTCTGAGAGTCCTGATAAGGAGGAGGACGTCCTGTTTGTGGACAGCTGAAGGTATAATTAATCAAAGCTGGACCCTAAACGGAGGAGGATTAGGTTGTTTGAACATATGTTGAAGCTTTGTACATCTATTTTTCAACCCCCATCCTTAGAAACATTGTAATAGGGTTACACCCCTTTTCTTTGAATGAATAAAACGGTGGACTGAGCCCATACAAACCCAGAACTCACAGAGGCAAGGGTCTGTGGTTCTCCGCCTGCAGGTAAAGATAATCCTCCACTCTGGTGTCTTCTTTTAATTCTTAAGTGAACAAACCTAACATATACCTTTTGTGTGATGGCTTGTTTTTAAACTGTTTTTACCTTGTAAAGCACTTTGCGTTGCTGCATGCAGGAAAATAACTTTATAAATAAAGTTTGATTTGATTAATTTGATTAACTTGGGCTGGGGTTTAGAAATTAAGTCAATTTAGCCATGTTGTCTTTGTTTCCCCCAATGTGCTTCACCATCCCTCTCCAAAATGCTGCAGCTCTTGGGCATTTCTGCAGCAGAGTGGAGCAAAGCATTTGTTCAAGCAATGTTACAAAATCATATCACAGCTTATGGCATAACATTAGATCCTTTCGGTGCACATAAAGGCCAGAGTAGCTAAAGGCATTACAAAATGCACCTACTTATTCCAGGTCTTTCTCAAGCTCTATGTGAGGCCCTTTCTTTTGGGAAATTCTTCTGATTGGCTTTCCTGTCAGACTTTTTAAAGGACGCACCTGGATATGATTCAGTTCTGGCAAAACTACATACCTTTTCACATCAGGGTTGAGATCCTAATAAAGTTCACTCAAAAATTTAGAAGCTTAGAAATATATATTTGTAACCTAAGTTATCAGTATGTTTTTTAACAATATGGTTATAAATGGGGAGCTCTTTGTTTTTACCCTACATGACGTGCTTTATTTGTGATAACCTGGCAACGACAAACCTGTGTACTCATCATTAATTAGTACTAAGCTAGCTGTTATTATTAAGGATCAGGGTTGCTTCCTAAATACTGACAGGTTTTAGTTTTTTTTCTTTGTTGACCTTTTTATGAAATTAGAAATATATCTTCTGAGAAAACCATTGACATTTTCCCTGCTGTATGTGTTAAGACGCCATTGATTCAAAGGTCTCACTTCTTTGTCTCTCTGGTGTTGCAGCCCATTGCTTTGGTCAGTAAACCCTGGAGTCTTTAAAGTCAGACACGGTCAGTTCCTCTAACGCCAACAGTTTAAATATTTCATCTACATCTCAAAGATTAATTTTCTAAAAATGTGTAAAGTTTAGGAGGTGGAGGAGCTTCTGGTAAATTCCTTCTTTGAAGCCATGACTGACAGATCTCCTCTTTAACATTAAGAGACCTGTGAGATTAATGTGGTTTTACTTATAAATCTAATTACTCCAGGCAAGTCTGTGTAAATGAAAAGTCTAAAATTTTTCTCTTATGTGGCACGAATAACATCCAGTGTATTTCTCTGCTACTCTTTCAGAATCAGAATCAGAATCAGAATCAGAATCAGGTTTATTTCCAAGTAGGTTTTCAGACTTACAAGGAATTTGCCTTGGTGTTTAGTGCACAACACAACACTTCTATGAGAAGCAAGAATAAAATGTAGAGATAAAAATATAGAACAGAATGATAAAACTGAGAAATACAATCTTTAAAAATATAAATCTGAATTTACAAATGAACAATCTTTAAAAATATAGATTTCCCATCTGCATCAACCTCTGAGGTGCTGTGCATCATATATGGCATATATGGAATATTTGAGCAACAAAACTTAAACTAACATCAGTGTCTACCTAGCGATTCTGCTTTGGACAGATTAATGAACTGCGAAACACATTACTGATTTCTTTCCAAAGCACTCATTGCTACACTATGCCAAGCTAAAGCTAGAGCTAGGCTACATTTGTTGACAGAAACTGGGAAGATCTGTTTTATTCAGATTGTAGGGTGATAAACTGCTGACGGCTTCATTTACGCACTTCTGAATGAAACTGTGTTTTTATCAGCCTGTGCACACTCTGAATGACCCATTCAGAACAAGCTGTGAAAGTCATCATAAAAGAACACATTGCTGCCAAGATTAAACTGCTATCTTAGATTAATCTACGTATGCTTCAATACATTTGATAATAACTCAGAAATTAAAGCCTTAGAAACCAGCACCAGTAAATGCTTTACCTTCACTTTATTAGAAATAGACGGTGTATTTGATTAGTAAATGATATATAATCAAATAAATATATGATAAATCTACTTATTTCATGGTACATTTATTTATTTAGCTCTACATACACTTCAGGGATCTCATCATAACGATTGCAAAACCATGCTGCAATCCCCCATTTGTTGTCTGGGGTCCTGACCTCCATATTACGAATCCCTGAACCGAAGCACTAATGCATTTAATAATTTGAAACGGAACCAATTCGTTTTGAGACTGTATTTTATTGCATAAAAAATCAGTTTGACAAATTTTAAAATTCAGAGTTAAAATTAATCTGATTCCTTGAGAAAGAAGAGTCATCACATCATGTCAACGAGCCGTAAAACTCTTAGGTTTGAATTGATTACATTTATAAGAGGCACTAGGTAAAATACATGTCACCATCTGTACAGGTGAATAAGGGTTTTCCTATCCAGTAATTTAGATGCTACACTGAGAGTGGGTTTGCCATGGTCTCCAGTGGTGTGGAGCCATAAGGGGAACACTGATGATGCAAGACCTGTTGCACACTATGCTAATTTAGCATCCTAATCAAGGTGTAGAAAAGCTGTTACGGTTAGCCAATCACTTGTTCACCTGGAAATTGTTAAGCATTTAACACATTTAAAACAAACCAGAGAGTTTTGCTGCTGGTCATTTAAAATGATAAAGGACATCTGCCAGGCCCCTGTTTGCTCCATTCCAGCTTCAGCAAGATGATGAACAGGTATCAGAGTTTGATTAGTTGGGTCTTTCTCAAGGCAAGAAATATCAGAATTTTGGGATTGAAACAGAATTTTAGGACTTAAAGTTGAATAAGCGAAACTAGATGTTCAAGGATTAAATTGGATTAAATATGTTCTCTTTGATAAGTTTAATAGTTTTTGTTAATCCATTTGCTGTAAGCTTGTATTTTGGTTTTGTGTATATGCAACCTTCATACTTTATTAAATCCAAAGTAAAATATAACATGAGAAACTTAACTTTGGTTTGTATAAGTGAACTATCAACAAAGATTTAAGTTGTTTGCTGCCCCAATCTTAGACCTAAAGGTCGCCTAAATGTAAAGCTTGTGTTTTGACAACAAATAAACCGTGAACAGTTTTATAAACACCTGAGTGCCTTCATTTGCTCAGAGGCTGAGAAAGGTGTTCTCTCTTATTGTTTTATATATTTCTCTGCTGCCATTCCATCAAATGGAGCCAGGAGTTGTCCTCGGTCTCTGGAGATGACCTGATCTCTGATGAGCTGTGCTCTGATCTGCTCTGTGACCTGTACTGTCTAAAGTGTTGAGTATCTGCTTCGCATCATGACTTGGAGACCAGCCTGGGGCACAGAAATAAAGATAAAGCCTCAAAGTGACTTTGAGTATAACATGTGGGAAGAAAACATCAGTATGGAAGAAAGGCAGCAAACGATGGCAGAAAAGTGAGAAAGCAGAGTGAGTGGATTTAGTAAACCTCTGGCATTGTTATCTTTGGAGCAGATGGAGAAAGAATTGTGCGTGCAGGGTTGTGATTAATGGAGGTGGGTGTCGGTAAGACAATGCAGGTGGGATATTAATTCATCAGTCTGGCAGGAAGCTCAGTCTATAATTGCAGAAGGAACAAAAAAAATGCAGCTGAAAGTTTGTTCAATGTCAGAAACGGCAGAAGAAAATACATTTTACACGAAATGATCAGCAGCTCAACCTGATCGCTTTCAGATAGATTACATCCAACATGTTTGCCCTTATTATAGTGATTGGTGTGTAACACTTTATTTACCCTCTCTCTCTGTTTCACTATCTTTTATTATATATA